>NDGM011180508.1:0-23649 GCA_002564305.1 Octomys mimax | reverse complement strand
TCTCTGCACCCTGGTCTCCTGGGCCCTCTGGTCCTGGTCTGCTGGGCTGACTCATCTGGGTCTCCTGGGCCCTCTCATCCCATCCTGCTGGGCTGTCTCATCCCAGTCTTCTGGGCCCGCTGGTCCAGGGATGCCCTCACCCCGGGGCATACCTCTGTGGGCCCATGAAGGGAACTGTCAAACATTTTCCCTTTATTTTGTCCCACTCATGGCCATAACCTCCATCTCACAAATTTCTCCCTTTTTAGTACTTGCTATTATGTTTACCTTTAAACAATATATTTCTTTGTGAGAAAAGAGCACTGAATGTGTCACACGCCAGTACTTTATTGCTGCACAGCTTCTCCTACTTCTCTGGATTTTAGTGGTTTATAAAATTAGACTTTAGTTAATTTCACAGAATCACCGGTCGCAACCACTGCCTTTCGTAATTCTCAGTGAATGTATACTGAATTATGTCCTCAGATTTCAAATATCCCATCTCCTTCCACTTTAAATCAAGAAAACTATCTTCTGTCTGCATTCCATCCAGACTCACGTATGAGCAAAAAATTACAGCAATCTTTCTTGACAAGCGCAAGAGCTGCTCTAGGGATGTAGTCCATCACGGAGAAGTGAGGAGAACAGCAAAGAAAGTTAGGCATCAAAAGGAATCGGCTGGAATTTAATGAGATATTGTAACATTTATTATAATGTATCTCAAGGTAAAACACATCCAAATAAATTTAAAAAAGAAATAAAGATAACTAACTAAAATTTCCTTAATGGAAACTGATGCTGTAATGTGAAAAACAATGTGAACAAGTGAATTCTCAAGCAAATATCAGGAAATGATCATAACAAGATCATACATATCTAACTCAGAAGCTTACTTGCAGCTTGTGGAAGGCAAGGAAAAAAATCTACGTCCTGGTAAAATTAAAAAAAAATCATACCCTGACTTGTCTTTGTTATGTTGATGATGAAGACGCCATCTCCAGGCTTCCACACACTTCCTAAATCAAGACAGTGCCTTCTGTTCACAGTTCATTCCTCCTACAGTGGTGAGAGGTAACGGATACGTTCAAAGAGCCACATGCTTGCCTTACTAGGACAAGAGCTCCGTGATTCATTGTGGGTTTTGTTTTCCTTTTTGTGGACAGTTCAGAGCAAAGTCCAAGGCTCCGAAACAGCTGCTACTCGTCCAGGTTCCTGTCAAGTGGTTCTTTCATCCTTTAACTGTTCGCTTGCTTTAGTTCTATCAAACGACTTCTGCTTTCAGTGTATCTCCATCACCTGAAATGCAGTATCTTGAAATAATTTTAGAAATAAGTAGGGCATAATAAATATATGAATGAATCATTAAAACTGCAAATATGCTGATTACACTGTCAAGGAGAAGTATATTAACAGAATAAGGTTAGGTGAATAATACCTGTGAAACAAATATTGGAAGCTAATCTGAATAGATAATGATGTTAGCAGCTAACCTTTCTTGAGATGTTTTACTCTGTACCAGACTTGATTAAAAGTACTTCACGTGTTAAAACATCACTGAACCCTCACAAAACCCCATAATGTGGCAGCTGCAGCTCCTTGTCCTTAGATGAGTACACCAAGGTGGGGAGAAGTTATCTGTCAAAATTCATAAAAGCAGCAAGCTATATATTGCATATGCATTTTTATATTTATGCTAAACATTTATTATCTTAAATGAAATGTTGTACACACCACCTTTTGTTTAGAGAGTTCTTATTTAAAAAAATGAAAAAAATGTTTGATTGTTTAGCACCGAATTATTATTTTTTTCTGTATTTTAGGACAGAGTGTACAGGGTGTTCAGAGTCTCACTGGATAGATCGGACTCATAGTGATCCTTCTGTTTGCAGCCTCCCAAGCACCACCACGCCCAGACTCAATTGCTGTTTCAGCGTGCCCCAGGGAGGGGCTGGCATGGCTGGCCCATGGATCGAATCCCCAGCCCCTGTGCCTGCTTGTAGGTGCTTTAATCCCCTGAGCTATTTGGCCGGCCCTCCAAATTATATTTTCAGTAGAATGGAAAGTTGAAGCTCAGAGGCATTTAGTTCACTCAGCTATAGGCAGATCCTGTGTTTGCCCCTGGACTAAAAGCACAAGGCAAACAAATTTGGGATTCTTGTGTTTGGCTCCCTTAAGCTCTCAGAGATTTTCCAACTTCTAAATCCAAAGCATTTGGGAACGATTGCGCTACCTGCAAGCCTGTTTTACCAGTCAGCCTGGGCTTCTCATAAAGTGCACTAGTTTCAATGCGTAAAGAAAATCCCACAATCCAAAGAAACAAAGAAAAGAAAAGAGAGGCTTCTATTACTACAATCTGATGGCTATAAAATGCATAAAAAATCTTTCTTGAGTGCAGAAGCCATTAGTTCAACTTGTCACGGGCCTGAGACGTAGAATAATGATGCACAAAACAATCTGCATTGCAGGTACATGGGGAGAAAAGCGAATCAACCACTATGTTGAATTCGTCTATCACCAGAATGTTTTCAGAAGGGTGATCGGGAAAGTGGTGAACGGAAGTCTAACCACGCAGGGAGAAAGGCTTCGGATCTGCAGCCTAAGAGCAGGAAAGCTTGCAGTACTTTCAGGAAGGAGAGGGGAGCCCGACCAAGGAATGTGGAAACAAGCAGATACTATGACTGGCTCTGGCAGGACATGGACCCTACCCGGCTTCAGGCCACAGAGCCACCCATTTGCTGTTGAAAGTAATACAAACCCTTGTAGACGAAGTCACTTCCGGTCAGATGAATTTTCCTAGGGGAAAGTGTCTCTGCCGGACCCTTCCCAAATTAGGAAATGAAAATCTCTTGGGGCTCAAAACTGCAGATCTGTAAATTTTCAGTTCTCTGTCCCTAAGTCCTAATGTTCTGAAGCTTAGTGTTTTAGGTAGAATAAACATCCTCCATCCCCCAGGCCCTTGTGCCTGCTCCCTCACAGCCTTCATTCCACGACGCGGTGCCTGAGGACCCTCCAGCTAAACCCCCATGCAGCTCACAGTCTCCAGAGATCACCGACCGCCACTCAGTCACATTCCTCACCGCAGCCCTCAGCAGTCACTGACAGACACGGCCCGGCAATCCTTCCTCTGCGCCTCGGGATCACAAGATAGACGGAGGCAGTTTCGATGGATTTGAATATGCAAAGTTAGCTGTTTAACTGAAGCGTGCTTTTACTTAAAAGCTTTATTTTCAAGAATGGACGATGCATCTAATTCCTTCTAAGTGCCAAATCCAAAGGTAGCCCTTTCATGTTCAACAGAATGTATCAATACCGTTACAGCACTGCTTCCTACTAGGTCAGCTAAAACTTTTCAGGTGAATGAGATAGATAAATCTAATTTGCAGAGGAGGTATAGTTGGGTTATACATTATTTATTTATTCATTTATTTATATGGTACAGGGTCTCACTAGGCAACTCGGACTCATAGTGATCCTCCTGTCTCAGCCTCCCCAGAACTGGGATTACAGTGCACCACCATGCTCAGTTTTAGTGGCCAGCAGGGTATGCCTGGGGTTCCAGGGCCAGCACAGGATGAGGTATCAGTGATCAAACCTGAGTCCTTGGGCTGCCAGCAGGCACTTAGACTACGGAGCTGTCTCCCCAGCCCAGGTTGGGTTATAACTATAGTTAAAGGAAGGCCCCTTTTCCACAAAGATACTCCTAAATCCTGAAAGACACAGAACTTTAAGCTACCACAGGAAGATTACACTATCAACAACCAACCTAGAATGGCTCTGTGTAACTAATACAGCCTCTGGAACTCAGGTCAGAATTTTAGAGTGACGAAAACAGAAGTTATTCATCCAAACACCTAGGAAAACCGTGTCGCTTCCCGTGGTCAGATTGGCAAATCTCCTGAGTCCACCTCCAATGTTTCCATTCTCTTTCTATTGGTATCTGTTTTCCTCATAATTCAATAAAGTCAAGAGTACAGAAATTTGGCATATGATCACAGTGATGAAGACGTGGACATGAGAGTTGTATAGATATTCAGTTTAGTGGATTCATTTTTTTCAGTTTTTAATTTTATTAGTATATGTTTCTATTACAGAATGTTTTATTTTTCCTCATTTCAAGGGAAAACATCCTATGTCTCCTTCAAATTACACAGCAATAAATATGATTTTATGTACTCATCTGGTTTGTAGAAGTTGTGGATTTTCCATTGGCCCATCGGAATCTCACTAGGTGCATGAGTGCTAGACATGAGAGAGTGTGTGTGTGTGCACGCGCATGCGTGCACGCACATGTGCTTGTGTATGTGGTGGTATTCCCAAAGCTGTGTTTATGTACATATTCAAGTAAATAGGAGTATGTAAGAAAAAGCACAGTAGTTTGATTGAAATATGTTTTTACTTTCTTATTTGTCTATTTTATAATGAAACCGTTTTAAACTTGTGGAGAAAATCAAAATTTTTGAACACGTTTAAATCACTATTTCCATGACAGGAGGCACTCCAAGCTTACAGTTAGCAGACAGTGTTCTGCAGAACAAATCCTTTAAACCCACTTAGAAGCTGGCGGCCTTTTCAATGCTGGTTAATAAAAGTGGCCATGTGTACCAGATCCAGAAAATCAATTCTTAAACACGAACCCATGCGACCCTAAAAGATGTTTGGCATGATTTATTATCATTTGATAATCTGAGAAGTAATTCAAATCCCATGGATCTTCATGGTCATAATAATAAACATAAGTTCTTATTGACCGTGATTCTAGACTAAGCCCAGTTATTTGAGTTTGAAAAGAGATTCACTTTATACATTTATCAACTCAGATGTGATACACATAGGTTGGAATAAATGGTAAGACTTTGATATCGATCCTTAGCTTTCTCTAAGGTTAAGCAGACCAAAAAATTTGTAACTTGGTCCTTAGCCCTCCACATTCCGAATTAAAAGTGGAAATTCGCTGAAGTCTTGCAACAAGTTCATGACATTCACTGTCTAGCTGAAATGAAGTTGAATGAATTTTAAGATACTTGAAATGAATTATAATGGGAAGAACAGTAACAATATCAAACTGAAACCATTTAATAGAATTCCACATTCAAACTTCTTTAACTCAAAAGACCTTGACATCAACTGGCTCGATTTCTGCTATCTCTTCTCAGCCTTATGCTCTACTGTAAGAATTGTGGTCCACAAATGCTTAAAATCCTTCCAGACTGAAAATGATACTTTAAATTCCCCTTTCCCAAGGAGAAAAGAAAGGAAAAAACAAACAAGGAAGGAGAAAAAAATCGTGTATGTATATACACAGGATAGCTAAGATGACTGTACTACTAATTTCTATAGGGTTTTTTTGAAGGTAGCAGTTAATGATTAAAATTTTTCTTTTGACCAATTTTACACGCTTATATCTGTCATCTGAGCAACTATGATGAAGACAGCAATGTGCTGTATAACATCCAACTGTGGAATGCCTTTCATCTCGGGCTTTTTATTTGAAATTGTGTATCACTTCTAATGTCTTATCTATTATTTTTCTACTCTCCTTAAAATAAACAATAAAAAATCCCCTTTCCCAAGGAGTTCATATATTTCTACTTTAACTTTTGAGCAGTTACCTTGGCTGAGAATAGAAAAGACAGAATGTGGTCCAAGCACCTGAATCTTACCAGTTTAGAGCCCTAGCTCGGCGCTGCTAGGGGAGGACTTAGCCTGATCTGCCCTGCCCTTGTTTATCAGAAACCATATATTAAATTAATGCATTTGCTGTGACGATTCTAAGCCGTCAACAGTCTGCTCCTCAAGGACACGCTTCTTCTCCCTAAGAGAAACAGTGAGGCAGAGAACCCCGCTCAGCCCCGAGCTCCATCTGGTCTCAAGACAGCAGCGTTTACAGGCAGGAGGCGAGAACCTAACCCCGGCCTTTCAGCGATCCCGCCACTGTGTCCCAATCCCACTCCACTCGGTGGAAACAGTGCTACACACAGTGCATTCTGTCTACTAGAATTTGATTCACACTTACACCTCAGAAGGTGCACTGACTGGAATCCTCCCGCAAAGGGGTTCTACTTTCATGGCATGGCCCATCTTTCGGCAGATAAAAATTATTTTCGCTGCCTCTAGGCAGTGACCTATTTTAGTGTTACACTGTGTTGTATTTTTGTGTAGCTACACCATCTCTATTAGCGCTATCTATAAGACGTTATTATACATCCTGCATGCTAGCAGAAATTAAAGGACTTAGTATTTTCTAGTGTTGTTTTTGTAAATAGCTTCAATGTCCTCCATTCACCTTCAGGACCAGCCTGGAGCTTCAGTGACTACGATTCTCATTTTACAGAAAACGAAGTGCTCTCTGGCTCCTTGCCAGAGAAGTGATGAATGAGCTCCTTAGAATTTTCAGTGGTACAAGCAGCCTGCAGAGCTGGGGTACCCCGGGTTCACCACACTGGCCTAAGGCACCCCCTGAATAGCGGCAGAGCCAAGGATGCAGCCCAAATCGAAGCAGAATGGCTTTCTTCCGTCGCAGGAGCAATCTTCTCCCGTGTGCATTCTTTTCTCCATCTCTACCCCCAAGCTGAAGCTCAGCACACACGGGCGTATGTTAGGACCTTCCATGGGGTATGTCAGGACTTGGCCATCTCATGGCCAATGAAGCACTAGTGTCTTCTTTAAGGCTTCTAATACTAGGCTGTACATGTTCATGCCTAATCTCATTTAATCTTGTCAAGAACAGTGAAGATGAGTATTGTTCTTTCCTTCACTTCTAAAGCAAAATCTAAGGTCTGAGCTCTAAGCCTCATAGTAGCAAAACATTCAAACCCAGCCTACTTGATTCTAGGACACATAACTGCCATCTCTTTATCCTAGTGAAAATAGATTCCTTAGTATTAATCAAAGAAGTCCTCTGTCCCCTTGAAGGATGCATCTTTCGAAAGGGGCAAAAACATTAACGGGTTTTCATATTTTTAAGACTTGCTTTCCGCGTCTTAAGATTGCCACGTCAGCCTCATCAGCGACCGCCCCCCCCCAACCCCTTCCTCACTGGAATGTAGAAGGAATGTAGAAGGCACTTGGGGCTCTGCTCAGCCGCAGCACTCCAAGCACCTGGAGCACTTTCTGAGGCCACTGAGCCAGGACAGAGCCCCCACACTGCGAGCTGGAGTCCCCTCAGCTATCATGCAGGCGCCTCCCATCCCCCGAGGCAGAAAGCCACCCTGAGAGCTCCTACCCTTGTTCATTATCTTTCAATCATTTTACCAAATGAAAATGCTTTTGAGTGAAATGAGAATGTGTCAGGCCAACCAAAAGGCACTCTGGAAATAGTATTTAGTGTCTTGAGTCTCCTTCGCAAAGATAATGTCTATCTGAAAGTGAAAGCCAGCCATCTGCTCAGGCTCCATGAATGAGTCTAGCACAGGAGGCCCTTCCAGGGCCAGGAAGAAATGCAGCATAGCGCCGCGGACCGACTGGGCTAGCTCCAATCAAGCCTTGACTCTGACATCATTAGATTCAAAAGCCTGCTTTGCTGCCTTTAAGAGTCATTTTTGTTCTTCGCTTTTGCACCCTGTATCGATGCATCAGGGGAAGAATTCAAACAGGCCTGAAGCCTCTGAAGTGAGAGGAAAAGATATAAAAGGGAGGAGAATTGTGTGCTCTCAACCATGTAGTGGAGACAAAGGAGAACTGCGAATTGCGGACTTGTTTTTATTGGTAGATGGAAAGTCCTCCTTAATGCTGTCACTGGGTTTTCGGCAGTACGTCCCAGCTCTACCTAACAGGCCAGGCCGAAGAGCAGAAGTCAGGCTAACCCAGTTCTGGCTTCTCATGTATTAGCCTAGGCTATTTGCTGTGGAGGACCTCTTCTTTTGTGCAAGAACAAAAAATGGGGAACATGGGCAGGGCAGGGCAAAGTACAGAGATCTGAAGGGGCGATGTGATTTCACAGGCACTGGCTGGGACCCAGACTCATTCGGGACATGCAGCGACCCAGCGTCAGCTGTGGAATCTACAAGCCACTGTCCTTGCTCTCTGCTGGGAGGACCTTGTAGAACAGGGCCTGCAGCAGTCCTGGGCTCCAGAACCCGGTGCTGAGTGTCTCTACACCTGAAACTTCATCGATTACGTTGATGGAATGCCTTGCCCTTTTTAGGTATGGAATCCAGTATATAAATACAATTTTATAGAAACTGATACCTTCATTGTCTTACATAACAAAATTTAAATTATCGTGAAGGATGGCCTGTAATGTGGTGTGTAAGAGTAACTCAAATCAGAATGTCTGGGTTCAAACACCTGTGTTAAGTGTTAGCTGTGTGACCTTGAATAATATGCTGTCTCCCTGATTCTCACTTTTCCCTCATCAGGAGAATGAAGATAATAATAATGATATATATAATAATAAGTAATTATTAATTATTATTATATAATAATTATTATATTATATATAATATAATAATAATTATATACATATATATACACACAAGTTACTGAGGATTAAATAAAGTGATACATACACAGAGCTCAGGAATTGCATGGCACATTACAAGCACTATCCTTTCTTATTTATCACTGATGACTGTTACAGTTTGTGTCTAGATGTCCCTGTGGCTTCTCGTGGTCTCAGGGAATTTGGAGGTGGCCTTATGGAGCATTTGATAGGTTATTGGTACCATAATCTGCTGGGATTAAGATTAGGTGATTGCTGGAAATGTCCCCTGACTGGCACCGCCCTCATCCCAGTAGAAAGGGTAAATATAAGTGATGGAAAGAAGCGTGGCTCCTCCCTTGCTGATGTCTAACTGTGGACCTGCTCAATCCACACTGTGTCTTCAGTTAAGTCTGACAGTTATTCATGGCTAAGAGTTAATAAGAATGTCTAGATGAGCTCATGCCTTTCCAGCCAACGTGGCCCTCCAGGATGGGCCGTGGAAAGAGATCCAAGACCCAGGAAGTGGCCGGCTCGCAACACCGTGAGCCCTCTGTGCGGAAGCAAGGTGCACCTCAACTGTTCCACTGCAGACCAGAGTGTAAACCCTATGTGCTTGTCCATAAAAACAATTTTGCTGGGTGTTTTTTATTTATTTTTTTTTGAAGTCTTCCCATGCATGTATTTCTTGTCATTTATTGTTTTTACTAGTGCTTCTTCACAGTGCATCGTGCTTACATCCGTTGTGTGGAGTTGGCGCATGCGTGTCACTGTTTCATCCTCATTCCCTTCTCTCCTTTCTGTCTCCTTCATTTCTGGATCTCCATATTTGAGGAAGACCTACCTCCCTATCTCCTATGACCTTTTGTTTTGCTCTTTAGTTGTATTGTCAGTTTCCTGTATAAGAGGAGCCATGCTGTACATAAGCTCGTGGGCCTGGTGCACTTCCCTTAGCCCTGTGCTCTCAAGGCCTCCTACAAGTGACTCAGTTTGCCTTTCTTCAAGACAGAGTAGCATTCCATTGCACATAAACATGTTTTCTCTATCTGTGCATCTGCTGGTGGGCATACAGGCTGCTCCATGGTAGAGCTGTTGCTGACTGTGCTGCAGTAAACATGGGTGTGCCACTGTACTACGATGTCTTCAGCTCTCTCAGGAAGCTGCCTAGAAGGGGAATAGCTGGGTCCAATGGAACTTCTGTTTTTAGCCTTTTGAAGAATTGCCATAGCGAATTCCACAGTGTTTGCACAAGTCCGCATTTGCACAGGCAGTGGAGAGTTCCTTCTTCCCCACAGCCTAATAGCCAGAAAATGTAAAGAACTCAAACAAGTATATCTCCCAAAATAGAAGACCCAATCAAGAAACTGGCAAGTAAATGGAGACAAATAAATACCTCCTAGGAGAAGGAGCAATAACCAATGAACACCTGAAGGAATGTACAATACCACTGAACATCAGAGCAATGCACGCTAACACACCACTGAGATTCCATCTTACCGCAGAAAGAATGGTATCAATAAATCAAATATTAAAAGCATTTTTTTTTTTGGTGGAACCGGGGACTGAATTCAGGCCCTTGCACTTGCCAGGGAAGCGCTTATTCTACTGAGCCATCTCCCTGGCCCTAAAATCATTTTAATTGGATTAATTAATCATTGTCTGAAAGAAATAACAGAGAATCAAAATAATATCTTAAGCAACAGCTATCTTCTTCAATGCAAAGGCCGAATTTTAATCAAGCACCTCTTGAAAACAACATAACACATAATCCATGGTCCCTAGAATTCACTATCTTAAAGCATGTGAATCTGGGCTTTAGTATACTTAGAATTGTGAGTCTTTTTCACTCTCTAATTCTGGACTATTTTTATCATTTCAAAAGAAACACCACACCCTTTAAAAGTCACTCCCTCATCTCCAGCCCCAGCCCTGGGAAGCCACTAACCTACTGTCTATCTCTGCACTCTACATAATTGCCAGCTCTGAATGCCTTGTACAAATCGTATCACGCGACACATGGCCTGGCTTGTTGCGTCCCATTTCTTTTGTCTAGCATAATCTTTGTAAGAGAATGTAGACTTTGGAAGTAGATATCGGCACTGCATTCTTTTCTAGTGTTCAGCCACTGCATGGCTAGACCACATTTTTTTTATTATTACTCACATGGGCAATAGATTTACTCTTGGGTCATTTCCACCTTTTCCCTAGTATGAATAGTACTGAAGTACTAGCAGTATGCACATTCATGGGCAAATTCCTCTGTGGTCATTTTACCAGTTATTTTGGGTACAAACCTAAATAGTGCATGATAATTTCTTGATGGTGTTACTGGATGTTGTGCTTTTTGAGAACTTGCTAAACTATTGCCTAGCATCATATTCTTTCCCCTAATTGCTGGAAAGTTAGAGTTCATGAACAAAGTGAGAAGAGTTGAAGAATTGAGACAGTTCTAAGCATTTATGTTCCATTTAGTGATTTTTCTCAAGGCTATCTACTATCTTTAAATTTCATGGTGACAAAATCAGAGTTTCAAGAAACACAAATAATTTATTTTCTCCTCATCATGTTTGCAAAAACATTTCTTTTTTTTCAATCCACAGTACCAGCTCTCATAGGAGATGGGTCACACAGATAAGTCGGCAACAACAGTGTTATGGCTTGTGTCCAGTTGTTCCCCCAAAGCCTGCTGGGACAGCATCTAGAGTTTGTGATTGATTCATGATCCAGTGCTGGGGTCATGGGTGGGAGTCCTACACCGCCCTGGCCTTAATACAATGTAAGGAAGGGAAAGAGGCACGCTAGTCCCCATAGCCACTCCTCTTGTCCTTGCTCTTTGCTGTTTCCACTGCCATGAACTGCTGCCCTCTGCCATGTTCTTCTCTGCCTTGGAGCCAGCCAAGTATACACTAAAACCTCCACTAACTGTGAGCTCAGTAAACCTTTCCTTCCTTAATCTTGGGTATCAGATATTTTGTCCCAGCAGTGAGAGAAAAGTAAGGGAGACAGATAGGTACAGGCTACAGAAATGCTCTCAAAACAAATTGTCATTCTTAATTATTCTATTAAGTAGTGCATGATCCCATGAACATATATGCTAAATATTAGAAGAACAATAAGAATCTCCCAACATAAAGTAATATATTTTAAAGATCATTCCCATACATAAGATTTACTCTTGACCTGAGTCCAGGGAGCAAAAAGTTTGCATTTGGCAGCTACCAGGGCTTAACACTGAATAACATACAGACTCAAACTTCGTGTGCTTTGGCTCCAGCAGGCAAGGCTGGGCAGTCACAGCACACCTCGAAGCACAGTCCATCTGCTCCGAACCATGATGCAAGAGGGACCGCACAGATCTTGGCAGGGAAAGTGGCTCCCTCAAACCTCAGCCTCCCAGCAGAGAGGGGCTGAACTGTTATTTTACTGTTTATTCCCCCATCCAGTTCTCAGACATTGGTGTCAATCCACCTATGAAGCATAATCATAAAATAAGTTGCAGGTTTCAATTTTTAAAAGCATATTTCAGGTAAAGATCGTCTGTCTGCTTTGAAGCCTTTCGGCACACAGCAGAGCTCTGAGAGGCCACTCGCTCCATGAGGCATCTGCAGGCACTCCATGGCTTGGGTGGACGAGCGTGACTCACGCTGAGCCGTTTCTGGAGCCTCCTGGGCCCGGAAGCCCCCCGGACCTCCCCAAGGCCCTCCTGCTCCAACTGCAGCTCACACTGTGCTCAGCTTCTGTTGCTTTTCATTACAGTGAGCTGCTGTCTCAGCTGCATGCTGCACAGATGTTAAGTAATTCTTCCCTGAGGAGAGCTGACGTACACAGAGGAGGAAATCTGGGGAGAAGGGTCAGCTAAGGCACACAGACTGTAGGTAGAGGGTAAGGAGATGCGGGCCATAGTCCAAAAGCCACTCTCCTGACACTCAGAGTTCTTTAAAAATGCATGAAAAATACAGCAAAACTCTGGGAGCAAAATCCCCAAAGACAATCAGTTCAATGCACTCATTAAGCAAAATTATGTGTTCAGTAGTGTGACTGGGCAGGCAGCGGTGACTCTCACGTGGCGTGGAGCTTCCTTAGCCTCCTGGGGTTAGAGATGGATTCGCCAGCTGCTTCCCTGTGCTGCGCACTTCCACCGTCCTGCACTGTCCAAGGTGTTTCATGAGCCCTAAACCCCAAAACGCAACAACTTGTAAAGTAGAAATTCTTAGAATTGTCAGAATTTACAGAAAAAGAAACTGAGACACAGAAATTTTAAGGAGTTTGTCCTAATCCTCTATGAATATCTAAGCTTTACTGCCTGTTGTAGTTAAAAAAAACAAACAGATGGTGGATGTCATATACCATTAGTGGACTCTTGGGGTTTGGAAAGTTACAGCACTTACAAGAAAATATTTATCTAAGCTTAGATGTGAGACAGATAGACAGACAGAACAGCAGAGATTAGTTTTTCAAGTGTTTTATTTCCATCTCTAAATTAAGAAGGCAGCATGGAGATTCCCATCCATGTCCTGTCCCCACACATCTACCATCTCAGTCGCCATCAATACCTCCTCAAGAGGGAGACACTTACACTTGCGATCTCGGAAGCCACACTGACACACTCTTAGCTGCCTCCGTGTGCAGTTCTCAAGAAGCTCCTTCTCGATACTGCGTGCTCAGTACCCCTGGACTTGATCCTGACCCTGTACCTATGACTGTCACATTGCGCAGTGTAGCTCTACCATCCTACTAACCGTCTGCGCTCTACCTACCCTCCCTCTCTCCCCTAACTTCTAGCAAATAGTGTTCCTTTTAGTTTCCCCACAGCTTTGTGTCCTTCCCAGAATGTCATCAATACTTGGGCTCACTTAATCAGAGGCTTGTTCAGATATTTTTTTCCTTACTTAGTCGCAGGCAGTCATGTTTCCTCCTTATCTTCCTGCGGCATGATAGATGATTTATGCTTGTTCTGAGGAATAGCTCATTACCTGATGCACTTCACTGTATTTGTCATCTATGTACCAAAGAACATCTTTGTTGCATCCAAATTTTGGCAATTATGAGTAAAGCTGCTCTAAATACCTATGCGCAGATTTCTGGGAGGGCAATGACTTTTCAACTCCTTTAGATAAATCACAAAGTATTTGATTGTTCGGCTAAGTGGCAAGAACGGGTTTAGTTTCCTAAGACACCACCAAGTTCTTCAAAGCAGCTGTGTCATCCCCACTAGTAAAGAGTGGGTTGCTACTGTGCTCCCTGGATGGAGTTTGGTGCTGTCCACCTTCAGGATGGCAACTGTCCAACACATGGGTGGGCATCTCCTTAAGTCACGTCTCCCTACTGGCACATGATGTGCAGCATCTGTCATGTGCCCTTCTGTATCTGTGTGTCTTGATTGGTGAGGGATCCATTAAGGTCTTTGGCCAACTGTTCATTTTTATTCTATTTACTTATTTAGTCTTCCGAGACAGGCTCACTTTGTAGCCCCGGCTGCTCTTGAACTCACAGCGATCCTCCTGCCTCAGCCACTCAAGTGCTGGGGTTACAGGTATGTACCCCCACACCCAGCTTCAGTCAAATGCTTAATCAGCTTGAATTGTTATTGTTGGAGCCATTGTTCTTACTGTTTTAGGTCTTTAGTATTTTGTTTAATAAGATGTATTCTGTGATATTTTCATGATAAAGAGTAGCCCATCATGACTGAGTACTATTCGCTAGGCAGTTGACAGGAAGGGTAAATACATTCACAGATCAGAAGTTCTGCATCTGTACAAATCAGCCTCATGGACTTGTCTCATGAAGTCCATTAATTTGGAAGAAAAATAAAAATAAATGCTGAAGAGTTTGTCAGCAGGACAGTATGTTTTCATAACTAATCAGAATATGAAATCTGATCACAAAAAATGGGGAGTGAGGGCTAGTCAAGGAGCTCAGTGGATGAAAGCACCTGCAAGCAGGCTCAGGTGCCGGGGTTCGAACCCCGGGCCTGCCATGCCAGCCCTGACCCTGGGTCTCGCTGAGAGGACAACTGAGGCTGGGCGTGGTGGCGCGCACTTGTAATCCCAGCTCTTGGGAGGCTGTAAATAGGTGGATCACTACAAGTCTGATCTAGCAGTGAGACCCCAAACACCCTGTAGACCCTTCCCTAAAAATACCTAAATAAATAAATAATAAATAATAAGTAATAAATTACTGAAATACAAGGCCAGAAATTCCTCTAAAAATAGTCACAATACTCCTTCACTTCAAACACATTACTGTCATTATTTTAAACAACGTCTCCTGAAGCTGAAGTTTTCTTTAACCTTAATCATGCACCCGATGTTGTGATCACCCCTCATACACTGAAATTTACCTGTTAAACAGAGGACTTGAGGTATTGATAGGAAAGGCATAAACAGTGCCTTCTCAATTATTAATCCTGCTTTAACATCTGCAGATTTTTTTTTTCTAGAACCAGGGATTGAACTCAGGCCCTTGCGCTTGCCAGGCAAACTCTTATTCTACTGAGCTATGTCCCCAGCCCACTTCTGCAGATTTGAAAACCGCACGGCACACATGGCAGTCAGAAAGCAGGCAGGCTCGTCTTTCGGGTGTGGTGTGAAAGCCTTCCTCTCCTATATCCCACTTTCTTCGTGTGTACAGTGGGTGGCCACACCGGCTTTAGGATGAGTGAGCACGCTGGGCGTGGAAAGTGGTGAAGACTCCTCGGCACAGCACACCCCGCAGAAGCAGGCCTATGACTGCTCTCAGAGCGTAAGTCAGGGAGACTGCCAGGGATCTAGAAATTAACAAATGCAAAGCCATGTACCTCATGAAGAAGCTGAATCCCCCAATTCATTTGTCTTTCCCTAGGTACACCACTGCAGACAAAGCACACCTCGTCATGTAACTTCACATCCTTCTGTAAAGCTCTTTTCTCTAATACATAGAGCTGTGCGTGGACTGCAGAGGCTTTCGTCCTCACTGAAATCCACACAAGCTGCTCTATCTCATCTCCACACAAATCATACGACGGTTATGCTCTTTCACAAAAAGCCAGGTTTAAATTTAATTTTCCTCTCTCTAGTATCTCTAGTCTTTATACTTTGGCTAAGATTTTCTTGGAGGGTTTCAATCCACTTTAGTGTTGTTACCAGCTATCACCTGGCTTTCTTCTGCTGTGCATTTTACAGCAAAACACACAAGGCCTTTTTATTTCAAAAGTGTGATACCACCAGGAAGAAAAATACTGGAAGAGTAAGAGCTGGACTCATGATTTACAGACCTCCCTCACGCACTGAAAGGCAGAGGCTAATTTTGACAAAATTACAAACTATCTCTGATCATGTGCTCCCTACAGCTCCTCACACTAACGGCATTGTAAGCACCGGTCCATTGCAAAATTCTCAGCCCTATGTTTGGTAGAACATTAGGGCTGTGAGACATGCTGGAAGTATTTATAGATAGGGGAATAATTAGCTTTATTTCATGAGTTGACCTTCTTGCAAGTTCACAGAACACACAAGTATATTAAGTCCCAGAAGACCCACAGTCTAGAAATCTACTTAGTATTGCATAAGCTAGCATGCCCCAAACATACTTTCCTGTAGAAGACTTGGCAAAATTTTCGTTAGCACCTACTATCCTAAAGCACTGGTGTTGCTCCTAGAAATCTTTCCTATAAAATAAAACCACAATACACCAAAGGCCACATAAAGCTAGCTGTACTCACAGTGACGTGCGATGTCTGAACAGATTGTATTTCAATCATCCAACAAGTATTTAAGTAAAGATACATGAAGAGAAGTGGTCGCTTTACATGATTCAGTCTAGGCATGCAGAATGTGGCTTCCTGGCCACCCTGGGAGGGGGCCTCCGGGGTAGCAGAATGCAATTCCTGATGAGCAGGTGACAGCACACATTTTGTTTTGGCCCCCCTAAGATGATGGTCATGGTCACAGTGGGGTGGCCTCTCCTAGGTGTTGCTTGGGAGGTCGCCTGTCTGGGTATTGTCTGTCTTTCTTTCTTTCTTTCTTTCTTTCTTTCATATTTTTTAGTAAGGGTCTATAGGGTCTCACAGTGGAGATTAGACTCATAGTGATCCGCCTGTGTTCAGCCTCCCAAAGAGCTGGGATTACAGGAGTGTACCACCATGCCTGGTCTCAATCACCCTCTCAGTGCACTCCAGGGGCAGGGCCAGGTGTGTCTACCAAGCAGGCCCTTTAATATGCTGAGCTACTTGGCCTGCCCTTGTCCGGGTGCTCTGGTGGCGGCTCTTACTCCACCTGCATCTGCAAAGTCCCTCTCACAGTCCTGTAGGTGTCTGGGACACTGGGATGCATAAAACGATTGCATCCCATGGCCCATTAGTGTGTGTATTCAGAACATGAAGTCCTTTGTGAAAAATCGTACTTCTCAGCGCTTACACTGAGATGCGCACTTTACCTGTGAGGCGCTTTGAAGATGAAAGCCGCAGGCTGGTAATTTCATCTTTTACTTCAGATGAGTCTCATCTGGAGAAATTAGCCCTAATTTCTGCATCCCCAACAGTTCCCTTCCAGGGCGTCTGGCAGCCTCCGCTGACTAGGGCTTCTTGTGCTCCTCTCTTACTTTTTAGTTCTAATCTTCATTCTAATACTTTGTTTTTCTCTAGGGGACATCTCGGAGCTCTTTGTGGTGTCATTGCCAGTTTTCCAATTTTTAAGAACATCTTCCTAGCATGAAATTAAGTGGTCAAATTCGCAACACTGCACACCATGTGCATAAACATTTCCATCCAGTCAAGCCTCAGTTAGGGTTACCTGATGTGTACATTCTAAATTCCATCTCAAATATGTTTAAGAAATACTATAAAATCATGTTATTCTTGTAAACTGCTACTACTTCTGTATGATCAGTAATGTGTCCATTGACCTGCTGTCTGGGTTACTCCTTCTCTCATTGCTGGGACAAAATACATGACACCCACAATTAAGGGAGGAAAGATTTATTCAGGTCACAGTTTGTGGAGCTTTCAGTCCATATGCAGATGGCTCCCAGGCAGAGCGGCACATGGCAGAGAGCAGTGGTTCATGGCAGCAGAAATCAGTGAAGAGCAAAGGGTAGGGCAGCAGCTGCGCCCTCTAGCCAGCCTCTCTCCCCTCCTTATATTATAAACACGCAACCCTGAGGCTGGGGGTGTAGAACTCACACAATGTCCAGGCGCTCCTCTTGCACAGCATCAGGATGTTTACAAGGAACACTGACTCCCCACTGAGTCACTTAATCAAAAGTTGACACAATACATTAATCAGTACACCTATAAAGGTCTCCAGTTTATCCTTTTTTGTGGCTGAGTAGTATTCCATCATTGTACAGCCTGGGTCATTACACCTCTCAGCTTTCGAAGCCAGAGCATCCATTTCTCAAAATTCAGCACTGAACAATAAATTAATAAACAACTCTGAAACCACCACTTGTTTATTGTGGTTGTGTTTGTATAAGGCATACTCTGCATCCTGGCTGAGATTCGGTGAAGACAGCCATTACATTGATCTTTCTGTTTCCCTCAAAAGTTACTTGAAAAGTAGTCAAGAAGCAAATCAATTAACAGTGTTGCTACATTTCTGGCTGAAGACAGAAAAATTCTACGTATATGTGGTGCCTCTCTCTACAAGCAGACAGAGTTCTCGCCATTTGGAGAAGTTACTTGCTGGTACCAACAGACTGCTGCTGAGCCCCTAAGGCCTGCACATCTTTGGGGGAAGCTATGTCTACAACGTCGCTTATGCTTCCCAAGGTGAGTATCTGTTCTCTGGAGACATGGTAGGAACCCGGATAGTCACTACTTGCTTCAGCAATGGCCATTTTCCAATGTTTGCTGTTCCCCATCAATGCAAGCTGAAGAGCCAGGACAGAGAAAAGCTGCTAGGTGCTGGAATGTCTGCCAGTTTCCCTGCTGAAAAATTTGCCCACGATCTTAGGAAATGAATAACACAAATCGAGGCAAGAAACTCTCCAGAAGCACACAGAAAAGGGCCAGAGAGAAACTCACTCTCTCTCCTAAGCCTCTTGGTGAAGGATGGCCCTGGTGAAGTTCAGATGCCACGTAACACCAGCAAAGGGAGGACCCAGAGCATACACGGGACCTCGATTGACTCCGATGCAATGAAGGCATCTTGGATGGACCCCAGTGCTGCGCTTGGCGGGCTTACAACTTGCCTCATGAGCTGCTTCTATCTAAAAGATTAATAAAATAAAATATATGATAAAAAACAACACAAAGAGAAATTTAGCTCTCAAATTGTAACATAATTATGCCTATGCAATCTCAATAATTCTCACCAGTCTGAAACTCCTCAGAGACCCAAGTGAATATATTACAAACACGCTGGTCATAAAGCCCGTGTTTCCTGGCAATAAAATTGCTGCAATAAACATTTGGATTCTCTTCCTCTTTTAGAACCATTTTGAGCAACCTGCATCTAATGTATTTATGAGCTCCCCCTAAGCCCTCCAATGTGTGACAAACTCCCTATGCTTTGTCTCGTGGCTGGCATCAAACAGCATTTGTTTTCAGTGTGGAGTCGGCCTACTGCCAAAGGAGGGTTTCCTACTAGGGTCCCTGCACGGCGCCCCTTCCTGAAGCAGCTTTGGCTGCCCAGAGGCATCCACTAAAACGAGGCTCTCCTTTGTGACCCCAAGTCTTCCCAGAATTAGCTGGAAGATGTTCTGAGTGACAGCCACACCTCTAACCTGAAGACATGGCTCTTTCTTCTCCAAACACCACGTGGCCTCTAAAGCCATGTCCACAGGCAGTGCCCTCCGTTCCTGTGTGCCTGGTGGGTGCATACTCAGAGACGCGGCTGGGAAAGTGGTGATCGAAGAGCGCAAGGACTTGCAGAGAGCTCTGCACAGGAAAGGCCTTCGGCTGTTCTGGAATAGAGGGAGAGGGCTGCCCACTTTTCATCACAGGTGCTTTAATGTGCTCCACTTTTATAGTATTTAGCAAAGCAAATTTTAACAAGTTCTGTTATTTATTGATGCTTAAAACTTTATTATTAAAGTACAGAACATAATGTACACCCTCCTAAATAGGCTTTAAGCTCAAAATGTTGACCGATGATCCCAGCTTACTAAAAAGTTACATTTCACAGCTAAATCTTGGAAACAGTCCAAATACCCATCAACTGAGGAATGGATATAAAAGATGTGGTATTTTATTACAATGGAGTATTACTCAGCTATCACGATAGGCAACCTTGAGGCCTTTGTAGGTAAATGGATGCAACTAGAGGCTACAGTCATGAGTGAACTAAATCAGACTCACCTGTGTAAATATCGTATTGTCTCGTTAGTGTAAGAACCTGGATGAGGGAATAAAATCTGAAAGGTACAAGAGATACAGTAAGAGGGAAAGAAATTGCTCAAGAGGGATAAGCAATTGGGATGAGGGAAAGGAGAAAATAAAGGGAAAATAAAGGAAGGGGAAAATCTGATATTATACACACAGGATAGCTAGGATGATTGTCCTACTCATTCTATCAATTCTTTGAAGGTAGCAGATAATGATTAAAAATTTTTATTTTGACCAATTTTACATGCTTATATCTGTAATCTGAACAACTCCATTGAAGACGGCAATGTGCAAAATAATAATCATTGTTGATTTCCTATCATCTTGTTTTTTGAAATTGTGCATCATTTCTAATGTCTTATCTATTATTTTCCCATTCTTTTTAAAATAAAAAAATAAAAATTACATTTCAAATGACATTATATGATAAATTCAATCTTTAGTACTCAGGCTATACCTGGTTTCACTGGAAGCCCTCTGTTTACTCCTGGATTCTTTGCTGTATGATTATAGTTATATATTCCTTAAGATATGATATGTTACATCCAGTGCTTCATTTCATCACATAGTTATAGCAAGAAGTTTCATTGGTATGTCCTATCAATGAATCTATCAGTTAAACAGGAATGTGAATCGGTGAGTCAACTGGGTCACATAGCACCTTGTGTGCCTATCTAACTCTAACACTGTTGAACCCTTGAGCATTCTGCTGAACTATTTATTTAATCTCTTCCCCCTAGATCTCCACTAGAAAGATCCCTGTAGGAATCGAATCTCATTATAACTTCATAACTCAGTAAATTATGCTAAAGAAAAAATTCTCTTGGAATTCTTTTCTAAAAAATGTCTCTAGTCATTGGATGACCTCATATCAAACTACTTAAGAGGACTTGATAATGAAATTCCACAAAGTAATGTTTTCATTCAAGTAGAAAAAGCTGATTTGAGTGTTTCTTACATGATGTGAACAGACACAGCTATACATCGTGGGTAATTTAGGGCAAAAGTAAACCGTCGCAACGCTGGGCCCAGGGAATCCTGAGGTGGAGAACTGCTTTCAAACCCCTCTGCCCCACGCTGGCCCACTGAGGAAGACTGCAGCCCTGAGCCCCCACCATGTGGCTTTCTCTCCTTCTGTTCTGTACTAACTTATTTTCATCTTACTTAGAAAAGGTGAATCATACATTATGTGATTCCTGCTCATGGCTATCATCTAGTCTAAATATGTGGGTACAGAAAATTTTTAGGAGCAATAAACACAAAAAGTCATAGAGAGAGAGAGACACTAAAGCATGATGGGAGCAAAATAAGTAAGGGAAAAAATGAATAACTTCATCAACTTAAAAAGCAAGAGCAACTCAAAGACTGTGACCTTCCCGTAGCTGTCCAGGTCATGGGTTGCTAGCCAGAACCAGAAAGCCACAAAGAGAAACTGACAGTAAAAGCATTGCTGTGAGCTCCGTGGCCCAGCAAGAAGGTGGCAGGAGAATCCTCCTGGTTTGCAACTCACAATGATCACATAGATCTTTGTCTCTGAAAAAAAGAAAATTATGCTAAAAGTGATGAAAGAGAGCCCCAAGGGGCAGCAGCGCTCCCCCAGTTGGCATGTGGAAACAGCAGCACTGTTTGTAAACTGTCCGCTGTGTTGTGCAATTGTGCAGTTTTCCTTCACTTTAATTTCAGAGTTTGTTTGCTTTTTCATCACACCCGCACTTCGGGAACTCTCAGAGCAAAGCTGAGCCTGCTGTCAAAGAGGGCCTCCCAGCTGGCGGAACTGGGTCTGCTGGGCGGCCACAGGTTCCCAGGGGAAAGGAAACGGCCCAACCCTTTGTAGCTTCACTCTGCAGGGTGAGCTTTCTAAAAAATTATTTTTATGTAAAGAATTTTTGTGTAGCCTTTTAAATTTCTGTGGACACAGTTCTGCTCAAAAGTACAGAGAGACACAGGCACATTTATTTAGTTTTGTTTCTGTACAGAGGGGGTAGTTATGTTTGTTTTTAAGCGAGATCCCTGAACTTTGTAGGGGGAGGGGGATGTCTTTCCTGACCTGAGAAGGGATCTCAGGGAGTCAGCTGCTTAAGTCCTGGGAAGGTTTGATGTCACGAAAGCAAAGTTAACAGGAAGAAGAGGCCCGCGGGCTTTGGCAACCCGCACACTGCAAGCGAAGGCGGAGGTCGTCTGCTCTTCTCTTTCATTCCAGCTACCACAGAGCAGAACCAGAGGACATGGATAACACACAGCTCTACAGCAACAGCCTTGAGGCAAAGCCTCCGCTGGGCATGGGGGTAAGCTCAGGACTTGCACTTGGAAGGCAGGTGCTTGTGCAGCCGAGCCATCTTCCTGGCCTTGGAGTACAGTTTTGGGATCCTTCATAACTCATACATTTCAAATTAAAGTTTCTTTTTATATGTCTATACTTTCTATTAGAGATTCAAAAGATTTTTAATGATTTTGATTGTTGGTTTATGTTTTTCTCATATTATTCGAATCCTATTCTACTATCCATGCTTTTTAATGAACACCTTTTATTGCTACGACAGACACAGGACAGCGGTGTCAGAAACCATGCTCTCCCCCTGTTTTCAGAAGGCTAACCTGCATTCATAAAAATTTGGTGAACTCAAGCAATCCAACAAACAACTTCTATAAAATGGGTTAGACTCGCAGAAGCTGTTGGAACCTACCTCTGTCTTTTAAGATGGCTCAGAACCATTTTTCACAATAAAAGAGAAAGAAATGCCCCTGTGTCTTTTAAAGAATGTGGTTGTATCCCTTGGGGTGCACATGACCCTCTAAGAAGAAAGAGTTAAAGACAGCGTGGAGACACAGGCCACTCTCCGTAGACCCTGACTAACGAAGGCCTTGTGCTGGGTGCACAGCTGCAGGGGTGTGTCGTCTTCTGAGATGGATGGAATGCAGGGAAAGGCATTGGACATGGATCCAGGCTTGCCTGGTTCTGACGTCTCCTCCTATATTCCATCAAAGAGAATTTCCTAAAGTGTTGTCTAAATCAAAAGTTATTTTTAAAATGCTACCTGAAATTCATATGAACGTACATCGTAAAGGATAAAGGGTTATAAAATGAGCATGAAAAAATAAAATAAAATGAGCATGAACCCTGTTGGGGTCAGAAGCCAACTCTCCCTTAGGCCACAGGCTGTATCATGGCCACAGGGCACAGTTTGCTTATACATGATCATGCATGAGAAAGGCGAGGAAGGGCAGAGTGGCAAGAGTGGAGACAGAGAGAAATTCAATTTTCTTGCAGCAAAAATAGGACTAAGCAAACTGAAATATAATTCTACCTATTAATAGTAGATAAGAGTCTATAATATTTACAAATGCAAGCTAATTAAATTCATTCTTTGGCCTCCTTGCAAGATAAAGAAAAGTACAGTAATGCATGCTTTGATGTATTTCTTAACTAGCTTCCTGCCCATAATGAGACTAAATGAATGCAATAGGGCCACAAAAATTATCTAAAATTGGATAGAACTTCCAAAGTTACTTTAGAATCTAATTGACTACATTTCCTGAAAAACCCTGGAATCAGTGGTTCATAAGAACCTAATTATGAGCTTACTACAACATTCACGACCCATTACATATAAATGGCAGGGTGAGCAAAGATTCAAAACCACAGCTTCTGGAACCAATGGGAAGTCTTGGAAGAGTTTGGAGTGGTATGAAGTCCATAAAAACATTTTTTTTAATGAGAAGAATATATTTATTATGGGAAACTAAGCTTCTATCTGAGAGAGGGACAGAAGGGGTCCCTGTGTAGGTGGTCCCCGGGAAGCTGTCTCTTCCAGGGACTTTCATAGTATAAAACCATGCAGTGAGGCAGGTCTAGAGTGGTGGGCAACATGGGCATTTGCTTAGGTAGGCATGAGGTGGGACAAAACTATGGTCAACTAATGAGATTACAAGCACCATTGCTCAGGTAAAA
>NDGM011180507.1:0-11195 GCA_002564305.1 Octomys mimax | reverse complement strand
TGGTTATGTTTAGAGTTATGGTTAGGGTTAGGTTTATTAGGGTTTCAGTTACGTTAATGGTTATGGTTAGGTTTAGGGTTAGAGTAATGTTTAGGATTATGTTCAGTGTTACAGTAATTGTTACAGTTACTTTTAGGGTTAGGATTATGGTTACTGTTATGTTTATGGTTATAGTTATGGTTAGGATTAAGATTATGATTAGGTTTATGTTTACAGTTATGGTTATGGTTATGTTTAGGTTTAGGCTTAGTGCTGGGTTTAAGGTTAACATTAGGGTTATGATTAGGCTTAGTATTAAGGACACTGTTATGGTTAATTTAAGGATCATGTTACAGTTATATTAGGGTTATGTTTAAGGTTTGGGTTAGGGTTACATTTAGGGTTCGAGTCAGGGTTACGTTTAGGCTTACAGTTAGGGTTAGGGTTACTGTTAGATTTTGGTTTTGGGTTAAGTTTAAGGTTTTTGTTAGGGTTAAGTTTAGATTCAACATTAGGATTTGGGTTACTTTTATGGTTAATTTAAAGTTTAGAGTTCCAATTAGGGTAATGGTTAGCCTTATGTTTAGCTTGAGCTTTGGGTTACATATAGGGTTAGTGTTAGAATTGTGGTTACAGTTTTGATTACCGTTAGTGCTAAGGTTAGGTTTTATGTTACATTTAGGGTTACGGTAGGGGTTTGGTTTATGATAACTGTTACGATTTGTGTGAGTGTGAGGCTTAGGGTTACAGTTACTATTTGGTTTATGTTCAGGGTTAGGGTTAGGTTTATGGGTATATTTAGAGTTACAGTTACACTTACGGTTCGGGTAAGTTTTAGGGTTACATTTAAGGTTAGGGTTAATGTTAGGTTTAGGGTTAGTTTTACAGTTATATGTAGGTTTAGTATTATGATTATGATTATGGTTAGGTTTGGAGTTAGGTTTACAGTTAGTGTTACACAGGGATAGGGTTAGTTAGGTTTAGTGTTACTGTGAGGTTTAGGGTAGGGTCATTGTTAGGGTTAGTGTTACATTTATGGTTACAGTTATGGTTAGGTTTAGGGTTACAGTTAGGCGTATGTTTAGGATTATAATTAGGGATAGGGTTGGTTTTATTGTTAGTGTTAGGGTTAGTTGTTAGGGTTACATTAAGTGTTAGGTTTAGTTTTAGTGTTAGGGTGATGGTTAGGGTTAAGGTTAGTGTTAGCATTATGGTAACATTTAGGGTTAGTGCTATGGTTTTTGTTAGGGATATGGTTAGGGTTAGGGTTAGTATCACTGTTAGAGTTAGTGTTAGGGTTAAGTTTAGCGTTACATTTAGGGTTACGGTTAGAGTTATGCTTAGGTTAGGGTTAGGTTTTTTGTTAGGGTTCGGGTTAGGATTAGGGTTTATTTTATCATTAGAGTTATGGTTATGATTAGGGTTAGAGTTACAGCTGGGTATGAGGTATTGTTATGGTTAGAATTATGTTTAGGGTTAGAGTCTGGTTTAGGGTTACAGTTATGATTAGGTTTAGTGTTATGGTTAGGTTCAGGGTTATGTTTAGGGTTAGGTTTTGTTTTAGGATTAACATTAGCTTAAGGGTTTGGTTTAAGGTTAAGTTTACAGTTACGGTTATGGTTACGGTTATTGTTAGAGTTAAATTTAGTGTTAGGATTACTATTACGGTTAGGGTTAGGGTTACAGTTAAGTGTACTCTGAGGGTTAGAGTTACGGTTACTGTTACAGTTAGTGTTAGTGTTAGGTTTACAGTTACAATATGGTTTACAGTTAGGTTTAGGGGTAGGGTTACGGTGAAGTTTAGTGTTACTGTGAGGGTAAGGGTTAGGTTTATTGTTAGCGTTAGGGTTAAGATTAAGGTTAGGATTAGTTTTCGGATTAGGTTTACATTTAGGGTTGGGGTACATTTATGCTTACGGTTAGGTTTATTGTTAGGATTAGGGTTGGGGTTAGCACTATACTTAGCGCTATGGTTTGGGTTATGGTTACCATTTGTTTTATGGTTAGAGTTACGTTTTGGGCTACGATGAGGTGTAGTGTTACTGTGAGTTTTAGGGTTATGTACACTGTTAGGGTTAGGAATAGTGTTAGGGTAACTGTTACGATTTCAGATAGAATGAGGTTTAGGTTTGGGGTTATGGTTAGTGTTAGGGCTAGATTTATGGTTAGGTTTAGTGTTAGTGTTATGGTTATGATTTCGTTTAGGGTTATTGTTAGTATTATGGTTACTGTTAAGGTTAGGTTTAGGTTTAGGTTTAGGTTCGCAGTTATGTTTAGGGTTAGGGTTACTTTTAGGTTTTGTTAGGGCTATGGTTAGGTTTAGGTTTAGTATTACAGTTAGTGTTAGATTTAGGCTTATTGTTATGATTTGGTTTATGGTTATGTTTAGGTTTACAGTTAGGTTTAGTGTTACCATGAGGGTTAGTATTATTGTTAGTGTTAGGGTTATGGATGGGTTTACAGTTTAGGGTAGGTTTAGGTTTAGGTTTATGGTTACTGAAAGGGTTACAGTAAGTTTTATGGTTAGGTTTATGATTAAGATTAGGTTAATGTTAGGGTTACATTTAGGGTTAGTGTTAGCATTATGGTTATAATAACTTTTATGGTTAGGATTATGGCTACATTTAGGGTTATATTATGGTTAGAGTAATGTTTAAGGTTACATTTAATTATTCAGTTAGGGTTAGAGTTAGGTCTAAGGTTACTGAGAGTTTTAAGGTTCAGATTAGTGTTAGCATTATGGTTAGGTTTAGGGCTAGGTTTGTGCTTATAGTTAGGATTAAGGTTGCTTCTAAGGTTAGGGTTAGGGTTAAGATTAAGGTTAATTTTAGGGTTAGTTTTAGTGTTAGGGTTAGGTATTGAGTTAGGGTTAAGTTTATGGTTAGTGCTAGGTTTAGTGTTAGGGTTAGTTTTACAGTTATATTTAGCATTATGGTTAGGGTTACAGTTATGGTCATTATTAGGTTTAGGTTTATGGTTAGAGTTAGGGTTACTCTTAGGGATAGGGTTAGTCTTATGGTTAATGCTAGTGTCAGCATTAGGGTTAGGGTTACAGTTACAGTTACATCAATGTTTAGGGTGTCGTTTAGGGTTACAGTTAGGGTTAGGGTTATGGTAACATTTATGCTTAGGACTATGGTTTCTTTTAGGTTTATGGTTGTTTAAGATTAGGTTTGTGGTTATGGTTACAGTTAGGGGTAGAGTTAGGTTTAGTTTTACATATAATGTTAGTGTTAGAGTTACGGTTACATTTTGATTCATGGTTAGGCTTAGGTTTATGTTTATGGTGAAGTTTAGTATTACTGTGAGGGTGAGGGTTAGGTTTAATGTTAAGATTATTTTTAGGGTTAGGTGTAGGATCAGTTTTAAGATTAGGTTTACATTCAGGTTTAGGGTTATGGTTAGGGTTATTGTTATTGTGAGGTTTAGATTTAGGTTTATGATTAGGTTTATGTTTAGGTTTATTGTTAGGGTAACAGTTATGGTTACAGTTAGGGTGAGGTTTAGGGTTGGGGTTATGGTTAGGTTCAGGGTGAGATTTAGGTTTAGGTTTAACCTTAAAGTTAATGTTATGGTTATGTTACGGTTTATGTTCAGGGTAAGTTTTAGGGTTGTAGTTAGGGTTAGGTTTACATTTTTGGTTACAGTTAAGGATAGGGTTAGGGTTACAGTAGAGTTTTGGTTAGTGTTAGGGTTAGAATTAGGTTTAGGGTTACAGTTAGGTTTCAGGTTAGGAGTAGTGTTAGGGTTGTGGTTAGGGTTAGGGTTAAGATAAGGGTTAGGTTTAGATTTATGGTTAGGGTTAGGCTTACATTTATGGTTAAAGTCAAGGTTAGGTTTAGGTTTACAATTATGTTTAAGGTTAGGATTATGAATAGAGTTAGGATTAAAATAAGTGTTAGGGATACTGCTGCTGTTAGGGTTTGGATTATAGTTAAGATTAAGGTTAGAGTGCAGTTTAGGTTTATGGTGAAGTTTAGGGTTATGTTTCTGTTCAGGGTTATGGTCAGTTTTACAGTTATGGTTACCATTAGGGTTATGGAGATGGATTTTTTTAGGGTTAGTGTCAGGGTTACAGTTAGGTTTAGCATTACGGTGAGTGCTAGTGTTAGACTTATTGTTAGGGTTAGGGTTACAGTAACTATTATGGATATAGTTTAGTTTCGTGTTACAGTTATGGATAGGGTCACAGTTATGGTTGGGGTTAGTGTTACTGTGAGGTTTATTGCAGGGTTACTGTTATGATTAGTGTTAGCTTCACCACTAGGAATAGAGTTAGGCTTGTTGATACAGTTACTGTTAGGATTAGTGTTGAGGTGTTGGTTAGGATTAGCTTTATGGTTACAGTTATGTTTAAGGTTATGTTTAGGGATAGGGTTAATGTTTAGGTGTAAGGTTAAGGTTAGGGTTAGGGTTAGGGTTAGGGTTATGGTTAGGCTTAAGGTTATGGTTCCAGTTACACTCACAGTTAAGTTTATGGTTAGGCTTACAGTTAATGTTATATTTAGTTTTACTGTTTGGATTTTTATTATTAAGGTTAAGTTTAGGGTTACAGTTAGTCTTAGGGTTAGGTTTAGAATTACAGTTAGGTTTACGGTTAGGATTAGAGTTAGTGTTAGTGGTAAGTTCAGGTTTTCTTTTAGGGTTAGGATTATGATTAGGATAAGGTTTAGGGTTAGTATTATGGTTAGGGCTAGGGTTAGGGTTACAATTATGCTTAGGTTTAGCATTAGGGTAGGTTTTAGGGTCATGCTTAGTGTTATGGTTACGATTATGGATATGGTTAGTTTACACTTATTGTTAGTGTTAGGGATATGGTTATGGTTAGGGTTAGGGATGGATTTAGGGATAAGGTTGCAGATGTTGTCATGGTTGCAGTTAGAGTCAGTGTTCGGGTAAGGGTTACTATTATGATTTGTTTAGGTTTACGGTTAGGGTTAGGATTGCGGTTAGGTATAGTGTTACAGTTAGGGTTGGGTTTAGGGTTCTGGTAACAGTTACATTTAGGGTTACATTTAGGGTTACTCCTGTGGTTAGAATTACCATGATGGTTAGGATTAGCATTATTGTTAGGGTTAGGTTTATGGTTACAGTTATGATTATCTTTAGGTTTAGGGTTATGATAAGGGTTAGGTGTAGGGCTGCGATTAGTTTTAAGGTTAGGGTTAGGATACCATTAGGGTTAGGGTTAGTATTAGGGTTAGGGTAACACTTTTAGCATAAGGATTAGAATTAGGATTATGGTAACATTGATGGTTAGGGCTAGGAATTTCATTTGGTTTAGGTTTACGGGTAGGGTTAGGGTTACGGTTAGGTTTAGCATTAGGTTTATGGTAAGGATTAGGGTTAGGGTTAGTGTTACAGTTACCAATAGGGTTAGTCTTTTCCTTATTGTTAGGGTTTGGGTTAGTATTAGGCTTATGGCTACAATTAGTTTTAGGTTTACTGTTAAGTTTAGTTTTAAGGTTATGGATATGGTTAGTGTTATGGTGAGGAATAGGGTTACGGTTATGGTTATTGTTATGACTAAGATTAAGGTTAGGGTTAGGTTTATAGTTATGGTTAAGAGGGTTATGGTTAGGATTCTGTTTAGGGTTATGGTTAAGTTTAGGTTTATTATTAAATTTAGAGTTAGGGTTACGGTTATGGTTTGGTTTATAGTTAGGGCTAGCTTTATGCTTAGGTTTAGTGTTTCTGTGAGCTCTAAGTTTAGGGTTATTTTGACTGTTAGGGTTTTGGTTACAGTTATGGTTATGGTTAGGTTTACAGTTATGGCTAGATTTAGTGTTAGGTTTATGAATAGTGTTAGGTTTAGGTTTATGGTTATGGTTAGGGTTAGGATTAGAATTAGGTTTAGTGTAATTTAGGGTTAGGGTTAGGGTTAGGGTTAGGATTAGAATTCGGTTCAGTGTAACTTTTAGGGTTAGGTTTAGCATTAGGCTTAGGATTACAGTAACAAGGGTTATCGCTAATATTTCAGTTAGGGTTAGGGTTATAGTTAGGGTTAGGCTTAAGATAGTGTTAGGTTTATGGTTAAGGTTAGTGTTAGTGTTAATTTTACTGTTATGGTTAGGGTAATGGTTAGGGTTAGGGTTAGGGTTACAATTACATTTACGGTTAGGTTTAGGCTGGGTGTTAGTGTTAGGGTTATGGTTAGGATTTGTGTTATGTTTAGGCTTATGTTTATAGTTACTTTAGTGTTACAGTTGGGCTTAGGGTTATGGTTAGTTTTACATTTATGTTTAGGCTTAGGGTTATGGCTATGGTTAGGTTTAAAATTAAGTTTAGGGTTAGTGTGACAGGGTTTGTGTTAGGTTTACAGTTAGTGTTAGGTTTATGTTTAGCATTATGATTAGGGTTAGGCATATGGTCATGGTTACGGTTACTTTTGGTTACGGTGACAGTTCAGGTTTAAAGTTATGGTTATGTTTAACTTTATGTTTAAGTTTAAGTTTAGTCTTAGGGTTAGGTTTATGATTAGGTTTATGTTTAGTGTTTGGGTTATGGTTACAGTTAGGTTTAAGGTTAAGCTTACAGTTAAAATAAGTTTAGGATTTGGGTTAGTATTAGGTTTAGGAATAGGGTTATGGTTAGGCTTTGGGTTAGGGTTAGGTTAGGTTTAGGTTACTGTTAGGGTTATAATCAGGGTTAGAGTTAGGTTAGGGTTAGAGTAATTTTATCATTAGGATTAGGGTTAGGTTTAGATTTAAGGTTATGGTTAAGTTTAGGGTTATAGTTATTGTTAGTTTCAGGATTAGTGTTAGGGCTACAATTAGGGTTAGGGTTGTGGTACAGATACAGTTGGATTTATAGTTATGGTTAGGGCTAGTGTTACAGTTAGGGTTCATGTTATGATTAGAATCAGCGATAGTGTTACTGTGAGGTTTGTTAAGGCTATGGTTATGGTTAGGTTTAGGGTCTCAGTTATGCTTAGCATTAGGTTTATGGTTAGGATTAGGTTTAGTTTTCTGGTTAGGGTTATGGTGGTGAGTTTTAGGGATATAGTTAGGATTAAACTTAGGTTTAGGTTTAGGATGACATTAAGGGTTAGGATTATGATTAAGGTTAGGGGTATGGTGAGTGTTAGGTTTAAGGTTAGGTTTATGTTTAGGTTTAGATTTAGGATTAGGGTTACAGTTTTAGTTACAGTTAAATTTATGGTTTGGATTAGGTTTAGTGTTATGATAAGAGTTACTGTTAGGATTATGGTTAGCCTCAGTGTTAGGTCTAAGGTTAAGTTTAGCGTTAGTGTAATGGTTAGGTTTTGAGTTAGGGTTAGGGTTAGTGTTAGTTTTAGGGTTAGGATTAGGATTAGGTTTAGGGTTATGGTTATGGTTACAGTTAAGTATAGGTTTAAGGTTATGTTTAGGTTTAAGCTTAAGATTAGGGTTAGAATTAGGGTTAGGTTTAGGTTTATGGTTGCAGGGGTTTGGTTTAAGATTAGGTTTATGGTTAATGTTAGGGTCAGGGTTCAGGCTACCTTTAGGTTTACATTTAGATTTAGGTTTATATTTAGGGTTAGAGTTAGGTTTACAGTTACAATTAAGGTTATATGTAGGGTTAGGGTTTGGTTAAGGTTTAGGGATATGGTTAGAGTGAGGGTTAGGTTTAGGTCTACTGTTATGGTTTGGTTTATGGTTTGTGTTAGATATACACTTAGGGTACTGTTACTGTGAGGGTTCAGGTTAGGGTTCTTGTTAGGGTTGCAGTTATGGTTACAATTACTATTATGGTTAGGTTTAGTGTTACATTAATTGTTAGGGTTAAGGTTACTCTTAGTTTTAGTTTTAGATTCATGGTGAGGGTTAGGGTTAGGATTAGGATTAGTGCTCCGGTGTCTTTTATGGCTAGTATTAGGGTTAGGATTATGGTAATGTTTAGGGTTAAAGCTAGGGTTTTGGTTAGTTTTAGCATTATGGTTTGATTTACGTTTACTGAAAAGTTTAGCTTTTCAGTTAGCTTTAGGGTTAGGTTTAAGGTTAGTGTTACATTAAGTGATAGGATTCGGTTTAGGCTTTATAGTTAAGGTTAGTGTTAGGGTTATGTTTAGAGTTAAGCTTAATGTTAGGTTTACGGTTAGGGTTAATATTAGGGTTAGGGTTATTGTTGGATTAGTTTTAGCATTTGGGTTATAGTCAGGGTCATGGTTAGGGTTAGGCTTAGGGTCAGGTTTGCGGTTAGGGTCTCGATTTCAGTTTAGGTATAGGGTTAACGTTATGGTTAGAGTTAGGGTTAGGGCTAGGTTTTGGGTTATGTTTAGGTTTAGGGTTATGTTTAGGTTTATGTTAGGGTTATGGTTAGGTTTAGGGCTTGAGTACCTTTTATTGTTAGGGTTAGGGTTAAGGTTAGGGATATGGGCACATTTAGGGTTAGGCTGAGGGTTTCAGTTGGGTTTAGGGTTAAACTTAGTGCTACGGTTACAGTTAAGTTTAGGGTTAGGTTTAGCATTACAGTTAGTTTTAGTGTTAGGTTTAGATTTAGTGTTAGGATTTTGGTTAGGCTTACGGTTACCATTACAGTTAAGGTTAGGATTAGGCTTATGCTTAGGGTTAAGGGTTAGGGTTATTATTAGGATTAGGGTTTGGGTTGTGTTGGCGTTAGTTTTAGGGTTTGAGTTACGAGCAGTGTTACGGTTATTGTTAGGGTCAGGGTTACTGTTAGGGTATTTGTTCAGGGTATGGTTAGGTTTCGCATTACAGTTATAGATAGGATTTGGTTTAAAGCTAGGGTTAGTGTTACGGCTTCTGCTAGGGTTATGTTTTCAGTTAGTGTTAGGTTTAGGGTTTTGTTTATGGTTGTGTTTAGGGTTAGGGTTATGTTTAGATTTAGGGATACATTTAGGGTTAGGGATAGGGTTATGGTTAGATTTACAGTAAGGTTAGGCTTAGTGTTAGAGTTACGGTTGTGGTTAGCATTACGTTTAGGGTTATGATTAGGGTTAGATTCAATGTTAAGGTTAGGTTTAAGGTTAGGTTTATGGTTAGGATTATGTTTCGGTTTAGTGTTAGAGTTTGGTTTATGGTTAGGGTTATGATTAGGGTTAGGTTTATCTTTAGGATCAAGGTCACCTTTAGGTTTTCTGTTAGCATTAGGGTTAGTGTTAGGGTTATGGTTAGGGTTACGGTGATGGTAATATCTATTGTTAGGTATAGGTTTTTTGTTAGGTTTAGAGTTATGAGTAGCATTAGAGTTACTGTTAGGCTTAGTGTTAGGGTTATGGTTAGGGTTAGGGGTTTGTTTCAGGTAAGGTTTAGGGTTATGCTTAAGGTTATGGCTAGGGTTAGATTTAGTGTTAGGCTTAAGTTTTGGGATATCGTTAGGGTTAATGTTACAATTATGGTTAGTGTTAGAGTTAGGGTTAGGTTTAGCATTAGGGTTAGGTTTAGCATTACGTTTAGGGATATGTTTATGGTTAGGATTAGGATTAGGTTTGTGCTTACAGTTATGTTTAAGCTTATGTTTATGATTAGGGTTAGAGTTAGGGTTAAGCTTAGGGTTCCAGTTAGGATTACAGTTAGGATTTGGGTTACGGTTATGTTTATGATTATGGTTAGGTTTATATTTAATGTTATCTTTATGGTTAGGGTTAAGATTAGGTTTAGTGTTAGGAATTCCAGTTAGGCTTAGGTTTAGGTTTATGGTTAGCATTAGGGTTAGTGTTAGGGTTATGGTTAGGATTAGGGTTACTGTAACATTTATGGTTAGGGCTATGTTTTTGGTTAGGTTTGCAGTTGGTAGTTGGTTTAGAGTTACCGTTAGGCTTAGTGTTGGGGTTACAGTTAGGGTTAGGGTTATGGTTACTGTAAGAGTTTCTGTTAGGCTTAGGGTTAACATAGAGGGTTATGGTTAGATGTATGGTTAGGGTTAGGGTTAGCACTATGGTTAAGTTTATGGTTTGGGTTAGTGTTACTGTTAGATTTAGAGTTAGGGCTAATGCTAGAGTTACTATTAGAATTAGCTTAAATTTATGGGTTAAGGTTAGGGTTATGGTTAGGTTTAGTGTTAGGGTCTTGGTTTCAGTTAGAATTAAGGTTAGGGTTAAGGTTGTGTTTAGGGTTAAGCTTAAGTTTAGGGTTAGGGTTATGGTTGGTTAGTTCTATGGCATGGATTGCAGTGAGGGTTACAGTTATGTTTAGGGCTAGTGTCAGGGTTGCATTTAAGTTTTTGGTTAGGGGCAGGGTTTGTGTTCGCATTACGCTTAGGGTTAGAGTAAATTTTATGTCTAGGTTTAGGTTTACAGTTAGCATTATGGTTATGTTTATGGTATGGTTAGGTTTAGTGTTACAGTTATGGTTATGGTTATGGTTATGGTTAGGTTTAGGCTTAGGAATCTGATAAGGGTTGTTTAGGTTAATTTTTATGGTTACATTTATGGTTAGGGTTACGCTTATGGTAAAATGTTCATGTAGGGTTAGAGTTAGAATTAGGTATAGTGTTAGAGTTACAGTTAGTCTTAGATTTAGTGTTTGGATTACTGTTAGGTTTATGTTTAAGATTAGGTTTAGGTTAGGGTTACGTTTTACTTAAGGGTTAATTTTATGTTTAGGGTAGGGTTTCAGTTAGGGCTAGGTTTAGGTTTAATGTTAGGTTTATGGTTAAGGGTAGAGTTCCAGTTAAAGTTACATTTATTGTTGGGCTTAGCATTATTGTTAGGTTTAGTGTTACAGTTATGCTTATGGTTAAGGTTAGGATTACAGTTATTGTTACGGTTGGGATTAGGGTTAGGTTTGTTCTTAAGGTTAGGTTTTCATTTAGGGTTAAGATTATGATTAAGGTTAGGGTTTCAAATAGGGATATGTTTAGCATTAATTTTAGGATTTGGGTTGTGATTACAGTCAGTGTTAGGGAAAGGTTTACAATTAGGGTTAGGGTTAGGGTTAGCATCAAGTTAAGGTTTAGTGTTACACTTAGGGCTATGGTTACAGTTACTGTTAGGCGTTAGGCTAAGGGTTAGTGTTGGAGTTATGGTTAGAATTAGGGTTATTTTTAGTGTTACATTTACTGTTAAGGTTAGGTTTACAGTTAGTTTTAAAGTTAGGATTAGTTTTACTGTTATGGTTAGGAATAGGATTACAGTTAGGGATGCGTTTAGGATTAGGTTTAAGGTTAGATTTATTGTTCGAGTTATGGTTATGGTGAAGTTACAAGTATGGTTTGGTTGGGGCTGGCGAGATGGCTCAGTGGTCTAAAGCACCTACTTGGAACAAGCTGAACTA
>NDGM011180500.1:0-12374 GCA_002564305.1 Octomys mimax | reverse complement strand
GAACATTTGAGACACTGGCACCAGCAATCTTGAAAATACAAATGTGTGAGTTCCAGTGTTTCTATTTTTCTATCTAGGTATTTGATCTATTTTGATTTAATTTTACTACAGAGTGAGAGATAATTTGTTTCATTTTATACATCCGCATGTGGATAACCAGCTTTCCCAGCACCACGTTATAGCGAGGCTATCCTTTCACCAGCATATGTATTTGGTCCCTCTGTCAAAGATCACATGGCTAAAGGTGCACAGGGCTGTTTCCATAGCCTCTATTCTATTCCACTGATGTTCTTTTCTCTTTTTGTGCCAGAACCATGATATTTCATTACTACAGCTTCACACTGTAACTTGAAATCTAAGCTTATTATGCCTCCAGCCTTTTCTTTTTGCTCAGAACTGTTTTGGATTCTGAGATTCTTCTGATTCTGTATAAATTTTAGGATATTTTTTCTAGTTCTATGAACATTTTATTATAGAGATAGGAACTGCATTAAATCTATCTACCTATCTATTTATTTCTCTTGGTAATATGTCCTTTTTCAACAATATTGATTCTTCCTATTCAGGAACATGGGATGTCTTTCCATTTTTTAATGTCCTCCTTATCCTCTTTCTTCAGAGCACCATGCGTCGGTTTTGTTATATAGGTCTTTCACCTTCTTGGTTAGGTCAATTACTAGGTATTTAAATTTTTAAAGCTACTTTGAATGAGATTGCTTTCTCCATTTCTTTGTCAGGGAGTTCAGTTCATTATTATAACATTCAGAAACAAGGAAAACACTTAAGGCAATAGGCATAGTCAAAGACTTTCTGAACAAAACTCTAATAGCACAAGAAATAATACCAACAATCAGCAAATGGTATCGCATTCAATTCAAATCTTTGGCACCACAAAGGACACAATCAACAGAGTGAAGAGATGACATCCTGAATGGGAAAAAAAGGTTTATAGCTATTCTTCTGATAGAGGATTAATATCTAGGAAAATAAGAAGCAAAACAATGGATCACAAAATTCAAACAGCCATAATGAAAACAAGTAAATGAAATGAATAGATACTTCTAAAAAAAAAATAAGTACAAATGGCAAAGGACTACATGGAAAATGTGTCGCATCTTTAGCCATTAGAGAAATGCAAATCAAAACAACTCCAAGACAGCCATCATATGCCAGTCAAAATCATCATCAAACACACACACACACACACACACACACACACACACACGATGTGAGGCAAAAGCCATGGTCATATTGTTGGTGAGAATGTCAACAATGTGACAATAGTACAGCCACAATCAAAATCAGTATGGTGATTCCTCAAAAAACAAATCACAGTAATTACATCCAGCCCAAATATTCCCCGTCTAGGTGTCTCCCCAAATTAGTTACATACATCATACTACAGTGGCACATGCTTAACCATGTTGATAGTAACTCAGTTCATGACTTCAGAGGCAGGCCTATATCTCCATCAATAAATGAAAAGGTGTCATTTGTACACATGAAGTACTACTCTGCCACAAAGAGAGATAATTTGATTCATTTGTAGGAAAATGGATGCACCTTGAGACTGCAATGTTAAGTGAAATAAATCAGACACCTGAGCTTAAATATTGCAGCTTCTCTTACTCAAGCAACCCAAAATATTAAACTGCAAAATGAGGGAGACAAGGTAGGAAACATGAAGGCAAATGTTTTGGAGATGTAGAAGGGGAGAAGGTGACCGAAACCAATCCAGATAAAATATCTCTGTGCCTGTTCCTAAAAATGAATGGAATGATTATGTAATCATACATGTACCAAATACATCAAATACATCAAAGGTAAAAAAAAAAATTATCTGAAACTTGTTCGACAATAATGAGAGAAGAGATGCATAGGAGTATCATGGTCACTGAAGATTTCAGACTTAAGTAGAGGTGTATTACTGGGCCTCCTCCTGACCAAGAAGAAATAGTCAGTAAGGCTAGCAGATTTTTTTTTGTTGTTCAGCTTGTAGGCTCACTGAGAAGTCTGCAATAGTAGATAATATTTTAGAAAGTAAACAAGTCCTTTCAAGCCATGTACTTGCTTTTATCCCCTGGCCTTTGTTCCCTTAAATCAGTTAAGTCATTCTGCCCTCATTGCCTCAAGTAGAAGACAGCTCCCAAACAAAGTAGGACTCGAGTTTCAGCCAGTGAGTTTCAAAAATCTCTTAGCAAGGAAAACAGAAAGAAATCCCAGTGGATTTGGGGAACACTAGATGAAAAGTGAGATTTCTCACTTCTATGACTAAACATTGCCCAACCTAGGAAGAGGAGAGCATCAGAAAATCAAACACTGGACACTGCAGACATCTGAAAAAGTGGGAACTTTTTAGGGTTGGCACAATGATTGGTTAAAGAGACACAAGCCTCCCACCTAGAGGGCATGACTCACAAGACAATCTGTAGCTCAGGGACATGGCCAAAATCTCAGAAGAAATGACAGCAACGTTTATTTACTACCAAAGTAAAATTTATAAGAAAAATTTACTAGAAAAACTTGCTAGCCCTGTCCCTGGCATCATAGTAGAAACGTGTCACTATTGAACACACAGTCATATCTGTCGATACCATACATTTTTAGATTCTTGAACTGGGAGCTGGATTTCGACAATACTGACAGAGCTCATGTGCTAACCAAGCATTTGGTTAAAATTCCATAAGTGATGGGTACAAAAACTTTGTATACCTAGAAGAAACACTATCAATTAAGAAAATGGAAAGGCAAAAGTACACAGGTTTTCAATTTCCTATTTGTTACACCTTTTGGGAGATCACTATAACTCTACAGCCAGCTTCTCTTTAAACTCTCCATAGTCCAAGCAGTAAAAAATTGAACTTACAAGTCACTGATACTGCTTTTGATTCTCCTCTAGGCATCAGAATCTGGAACTGGCCAGTCTATTTTGGCTACTGATCTGAGAGGCCCACAGTTCCACTTTCTCATCAACAGAGACTTACCTGGATTTTAGGATTTCAGATGTAGCAAGAAGGGCATAACAGATAGTTTTAATGATGGCTAAGCCATTTCATGCCTCCATGTGCCACAGACAACTTGACGAGGCTGCATTTACATAATTCAAATCAAAATGATAAAAACTCCTTCCTTTTTAATTTAGAATAATGTTTTATAGTGTCTACAATGTGCCATATTTATGCATTTAAAAGAAAACCAAAAGCATCAAACTTATAAGTTATATTAAAACCTTTTGACAAAACTGACATTAAGAGAAACCCATAGTAAATCATTTGTGTTACTAATTTCTCCATTAATCTCTTTGACTGCATTCTCTGAGGAGAGAAGCTGCAACTTCTGAATTCTTACACTCCAGGGCCTAGAACTATGCCAAGGTTGGTAGTGCCAAGAACACATTCAGCAGGTGCTTTGTACAAGTAACATGCTTTGTGAAATTGATTATGATAGTCCAACATCTTTCTAAGTCACAGTACTTAGAATATTTTGCAATATTTCCTTCAATTCAGGAGATCACATATTTTTTAGAAAAATGCCAGTGAATGGGGCTGGCGCGATAACTCAGAAGTCTAAAGCACCTGTTCAGGCAAACTTAGGCAGGCACAGTAGACCATGGTTCAATCACTGGCACCACATGCTGTGTCAGGCTGAGCTGGCCAAAAAAATGAAAAGAAAAGAAAAATGCCAGTGAAGACTAGGAAGATCCATAGCTTCAGACTGAGATAGTAAATAAGAGAGAATCATATATCTAGTTAGAAAACACATGTCCACTATGCCCATATGGCTTCTTACTTTAGGAACAAAGATGGAAACCCTCAGTACCTCTAGTTTCCTGATACATTGCTTGACTGAAGAGATATAAGCATGGCCCACAGGGCTGGCAATATAAAGAACAGAGCAGGTGCTGGTGGACATGCATTATGCTCAACTTTACAAGTGCAAGGTGGCAAGACCATCGAAGACATCATCTAAGACCATTTATGCCATACATACTTGTGGGTCACTCACATAACTGGAAGCTCGATATGAGTGAAAGCCATCACTCACAAGAATACATGGATCATCCAAGCCTGAGGACAGAGGTGCCTGAGCTGTAGGTGGGAAAGGAAGGCTATGAAATAGAAGAATTGTCAGAGTTCAGAGGTCAAATTGGAAAGCTTCTTCTTTATTCTTCCCAGAAATGCCTTGTTCTTTGCTAAGCCTAAAACATGGACCAGAGGAAGAGAAGACTAAGATACTCCAGTGGCTTTCTAAATCTATGTTACTTTCTCCTCCATAGTAATGAATTGCTGAGAGAAAAGAATAGGAATGCCTCTTTTTTTTTCCTTTAGAGAAGAAAGTCTGCTTTAATATCATTGCTTTTGACACTTGAGAATCAGTTCTGAAGTAACTGACAGTCGCTGTGGAGCAGGATGGCTGCTGACAAGTAGCCTACCGTGTAGAGAGGGGTAAGTGTCTATGCTGCCTTCTACCTTACATAAGCTCTTTGTCATGTGCACACATATATGAGATAATATACATATGCACATCCACACCTGCCTTATAACAGCAATTCCTTTGACTCTTCCTATTTGAAGTGTGACAAAATATAAGGGTAATGTGATCCGAATATTTACATAACCCTCTTCCTTGAGGGAAACACATTTCCCTGACACAAAGTTATATTATACCTTCCAGACTTGGAAATTACAACATAAAACCAACAAAAATAAGAAAGCTCATACTTTTTCAGAACCTATGATGTGAAAGAACTGTTCTAACACCATCGTATCGATTACTTTGTTTCACTATTAATTGAGGAAAAGCACTAGCATGGAAAACACCCTAGATATGGCTGACAAGAAGGAAAATGCCCTGTGAGGGTAACAGCTGGAGTGCCCTCTGTTCCAGCCCAGCTTCTCCAAATTGCTCCTTCCCTCCGTCTTCTCAATTTATGGACATCATCACAGACTCTCGGTTGACAACACAGACTGCAAGTCAGAATTTCTGATGGGGTTCTGAAATCTCTTTAAACCTTTATGCAGTCTTGTAGGATCTCAGCTAGAGTCCCAGACTCTTATTTTCTAAAGCACCACAAGTAAATCTACTGCCAAGACAATATTGCAAGCCAGGGCTGGGGATGTGGCTCAGAGCTAAAGCACTTGTCTAGCATACACATGGTTCAATCCCCAGTACCACCAAAAAAATATTTTTTTTTTTTGTAAACCACTTTATGGAAGTTTCAGAATGTATATGCTGAATTGGTTAGAACAGCCATGAAAAATACAGACTTTAAAAGAACTTCGCACCATTTCACCCACATGCAAGAAGTTCAAGAACCACTTCTGGGAACACAGACTTTCTGTATGTGCATCCCAGAAAGTGAGACTGGAGCTTGGGAAAACTGAGACAGATGACAAATGACCAAAGTGGCACCGGCAGCTAGAAGGTAGAAACTGAAATCACGCAACTTCTTGAGTCCATTGCTGGTATGATTGGGGACTTTATTAGATTTTTATATTCTGGATTGAGGTATAAACTACAAAAACAGGTGTCTATATATAGTTTCTACTCAGTTAATGCAATATGTAAAGTTTAACCAAAATGTTTGTAACCTATTTAATTGTGCTAAAGGTATGCTTACTCTTCTTCATCAGTAGTCTCGAATCCATAGCTGTCCATTCATCCTGATCATATACAAGAGTATGCTTTGTGGTAAAGAAAATAATCTATTGATTATTAGAGGTGGCATCGCTGATATTTGCTTTTACAAGGCTAGAAGTAGATTTCTGATAATTCACCTGCTGTCTTTCAAACAGTTCTGCTGCTGTGCCCCTCAGTCAATGTTGCAAATTAGCTGGCCAACTAATCATTAAGGGAAATGGTGAGCAAATTTGAAAGAGGATTTATTTGTTCATTAAAATATAAGCTGAGTGTCAGAAATGGCTTTAGATAGCGTCGCTACTAAGAAAACAGAAGAGAGTTCTTCCCCTTGAGAATCTTACAGGTAGTTTGGAGACAGTCATATAAACAGATCAATGTGTTAAATGCTGTAACAGAATCGTGCACACGATGGTAGATGGTATCACAGCAAAATGAAAGCAATACCCCATTTTAACTAAGGACATCAGCAGTGATAACATTTAGGTTACACACTGAAGGTTGCATTGGATTATATTTACTTTCTCCTAATATTTATTGCCTGTGGCTAGCTGTAATATGCCAGAATTTCTTATATAAGTGTAAAAAGCTTAGTCTGTGATTTTAAACAGTCTTTACAGCTTTACAAGGTAATTTCTATTAATCAGAGATATAACTTAAGTTACCAGATGATTCCCCTTCACATTTGAGCAAAGATAGAAATTTAGATAGATTGCTAATAAGCAGTTCTGATACATGTATGGCGTTTCATGTGGAAAAAGCCAGATCTTAACTGAAGTACTGGGATAAAAAAGACATGCTATAACTTTTTTTTTCCCTAAACTGAAATCGTATCTGATTGGCATTTTTATTTTTTACTTTTTTAATTTTTTTGGCTGAACTGGGAATTGAACCCAGGCCCTTGCACTTGCCAGGGAAGCGCTTATTCCACTGAGCCATCTCTCCAGCCCCTGATTGGCATTTTTAGAAATACTTGTTTGTTACATCTATTTTACTGTGTCAGACAGACTAACTGCCCCCAAGGTGACATCCATATACCAATGCCCAGAATGAGTTACCTTACACATGGTAAAAAAAGACTTTTCAGATATGAAGTTAAGAAGCCTAAAATAGGAAGGTCATTAGTACTCGGGATTTTCCAGGTGTCCTTATAATCATCAGTCTTTGCAAGCAGGAAGGAAGTTTCTCAGCCAGAAAAGGCTGCAGAAGCAGAGGTTGGAGCGGCGCACCTTGAAGCAGAGGAAGGAGCTACAAACCAGGAAGGAAGGCTGCCTCTGGAAGCTGAAAAGGCAAAGGCCTGGTCTTCCATTGGAGCCCTTAGCAGGAATGCAGCCCTACCACTGCCTTGGTTATACGACTATAGGGTTCTTTCTATTGTTTACTCTTTTTCTACTTTTGACCTCAGGATATGTAAGACAGAAGTCTGGGTTTCTGTTTTGTTTTGTTTTTCTTTTAAGAGCAGGACAGCTTATTGGAGAATAAAAATGGGGAGTGAGGAATAGAAATAGCTCCTGAAAGATGGGAAGGGTCCCAAATGGGTGACCCTCTGGGTTATCTAAATTACTAAATTGGTAGTCATTAGCATTAGTAATGGATACGCTTGCCAAAACCTGAAAAGAGAGGTCAACTAGCTGGGTGAGAATGGAAAGGGCATAGAGCTGCGTCACTTTAGGAGTTTTACACAAAAGAATGCAGAGGGCCTGTGGAGACCAGCGAGAAGGGCATGAAGGGTATTCGCTCCTGCTCTGTGCTAAAGAATTTTGTCATCTTCAGTGCAGCTGTAGCATCTCTTTTTTCCCCCAAGGTATTCAAAAGTACAAAAAAAAATGAGCTGAAAATCCACTGAACTACACTCAGTCTTTGGGCTGTTTAATTTTCTTTCATAAGAAGATTATAGTATCTTGAAACTTTATGGTGTGGAATAACTTAGAGGTTCTCAGCCTGAATAGTACTATCAGAATATTGGTTACAGCCAACGGCATGGGGCAGTCCACGACAGTCCAGAAGATATGGTGCCAGATGGTTTATCATGACACTCAAATTTCAAACACCACACTTTAATGTAATTATCTTACATGTAAAGTCCAAAGAAAGTATAAAATGACAAGTGAAAATGCAAAAGGAACAATCCTAGGAAAAACAAAACCCTGACATTCTCCGTCATGTTTCTCAGGAACAACATCTCTGATGAAAATCTTTGTTTCACTGACTTCATCACAGCTGGGTCTCTCAGTTTGCTGAAAAGATATTTGGGACATCAGACACATGAGGCTAGCAGCAAAATCCAAAGATTCTACATGGAGTTACCTTTATGTGATGGGGGTTATAATAAAGAAATGGACCAAAACAGGAAGGCATATTTGTTTTCTGTAGACTGTAAGAAAGTGCAGTAATTGTATGCTTTCTACGGACATTGTTCAATGCACATCTTTTTGCTGCCTATTTTATGTGGCAGACAGCATACTGGAAAGATATGAGAGACTTACTTTAAAAATACCTGGTCCTTGGCTTCATAAGATGAAAATTTAATGAGGAGGCCAAGGAGAAAAGCACAAAAGATTTTGAGAGAGCGTAAAGCGAGCATGGTTAGTCTGCAGTTAGCCAAGGAAAGATTCCTTTAAAGAAGGCTGATTTAACTGACAGCTGAATAAAAGCAGCAGATCCTCAAAGAAAAGAGCCTGAGTTACAGGCAAACATACCTGCAAGCCCGGTGCTCAAGTAGCCAAAACCCAGCCCGACGTAATCCATTGCAACAGATGTTTGAAAAATAAATTCCAAATCACTGGTAGCTTGGGGCAATAACCAATTTCAATGGCTTTGAACAAACAAAGAGGAAGTAAGAGTCCAGTAACAACTCGGTTCAGGGTGTTTCTGTTTAGAAATGATTTAGTTTGCAAACAGAAGTGTTCAGCAACATTTTGATTCCCTTATCACCTTCACAGGGGGTGACAAACACGATGGTGGCCATCTTCCCCCGGCATAGGGAAGAATGTAGCCCTCTTCCCCAGAATTGTGGACCAAATTAAGTTTGTGAGCCAAGGTACCGCTGCACTGTAAAGTGATTTTATAAAAGCATGAAAATTACATTGTTGAAAAGGTATGATTTTGAAAAAAAAATTCAAAAGCATGAAATACCAATGACTTGGGACCATGAAATAATGTAGTCATCGTCAGGAATGAGAGTGAGCGGAGGAGAAGCAGTTCACCAGAGGGAAGACAAGTGCTTCTAGAGAAAAAAAAAATCATCATTAGGTTGTACACGGAGAACCCTAATTCTGACGAAAGGAAAAGAGAATAGTCTGCAGAAGCAAATTGGCCCATCTCCACCTGAAAAGCACACCCAGCCTTCTGTGGAACTAAAAGTTCAGCCGTAACAGCAGTCTCTTCCAACCAAGAAACCCTGCAAAGCACCTAGGCATGAAAGGGCCCGCCACACTTGCGACTTTTCTGACAGCCCCTTCTTGTGTTGGTCAACAATCTGCCCAGGAAATTAAGTGGCACACAATTTTAAACTTGGAACTGCCTGAGACATAGTTGCTTTGTCCTGAATATTCTGACAGGTAATTTTCCCCCTTTTTCATTTTCATAAATATAAAATGCTTAAGGGATGAATAGGTCGCCCTGCAACTGCTTATCATACTGGGGATGAAGATTTATGATGTGCTCGCTGCAAGATGATAATAATACAGCTCTGCTATGTCTTTCTTTGAAAGAAAACATCTAAGAAGCTTAGGACAAAGGCATAGTTGAAATTTCCGATTTTCACCTTTCCATGTTTGGTATTCAAGAATGTTCAAAGGCCTGAACGTGGGTATTGGGAGCCTTTGGGGGGGTGCACATAAAAATTCAGTGTGGTCCAAACTCTTTCAATAATTTACTATCTTCAGCATTGCAGTAGGAAATAATTAATTACGGATGTGAATCATTTATGCATTTATTCACCAGGCATTTGCTGAACACCTAATATTAGGTAAAGCATATCGCTAATACAAGACTTGAAGAGATAAAATTCTAATGGTGAGCCAGATGTTAATGTAAATAACTATGAAGCATGTGAAAATTCATCAAAAAATAAAACTGCAGCATATCACAACAAAATTAAAGTACAGCATTCGTCATCGTATCTTTAACATAACTGAGAAGTTTAGGAAATTATGAATCGGAAACAGGAAAATTTAGAAAAGGCCAGCTATTCAGACCCAGAGAAGAATGCGCCAGAGTGACCTTTGCCTTGACATTTGCAAGGCCCTCCTTTATCTATTCCTGACAACAGGTTACCTTTGATTTAGAAAATATTCTGAGATGTAACATTAAAATATCAAGCAAAATGACTTGTTATTCACTCCAGATACCTTTAGCACTTTAGTTCTTAAAATTCTAGTTGAAGTTAATAGAATATAATTCAGTATTTCTTTTCCTGTATTTTGCTACATCAAATCCTTTCTGTGGTTAATCACAGATGTACATTCAGATGTTTGACACATCTTTGCTTTTAGAGATTCTCATTGGTAGACTCTGATTCACTAAAAATCTCAGTAGTAGGCTGTGGTGGTGGGTTTCCCAATGGCCTCACATCTGGAGATTCGGTTATATGATATCCTTTAATTCTTGTTTAAAATGCTGACCTACCAGAAACTACTTTTTATGTTTGAAAAGGATGGAAACTGACTATGATGTTTTGGTTCCTCTTTAATTTCAACTTAAAATGATAAAACCTGGAGTGTCCCAAAGTAGATCAAGATGTGACAATAAAATTAACTGACAAACATGCAATTTTGTTTCTGCTTGCTTTGTTTATTCTTTTCTTCATTCCTTTGGCTATGTCCTGAGGTCTCAGCCCTTCTTTTTTCTCTATCTTCTTGAGTCCTCACTTGGCGTCCTTACTTCCCACAAGTGACTTACTCCTTTGAGGATAGAAGAAAACACCCATTTTTATATTCATTCGAGAGTCTTTTCTTTTCCTTTTATATAAACATTACATTCTAAGTACCACTGCCAACACTCAACCCTGAAACATCAGCCAGCACTGATGTTTTACATTTCTTTTTTACAAGCAATAAAAGAAATGCTACCACCATTCCTTTCTCTTACCTGGCTTGAGATTTGCTCTGTGGCTGAAAACAAGTAGGCAAAAAGTGTCTGCAAACCTTCCAAGACATGTTTGCATTGAAGAGGATATAGTGCATGAAGACAAGCATATGCCCTGGGTTTATCTTTTCCAATAATGAGAGATTACAGCATGATCAGTGAATTAGGCCTAAAACAGGTTATAAGAATGCAAGACCCGTCCCAAAGGCTAAGGCCAGATAATCAATCCAAGATCAGGAGGCCAATTTAAGAGGCTCAAGTCACTTACTGCAAGTGCTGATGACATTTTGAGCTGACCACTGCCCGTACTTGTTTCATACCTTGGCAGATGCTTAGCCCCCACTCACCCCCATCCTCTAAGAGCCAATAATTTCCCCTCATTGTTGCAACAAATGCAAGGCGCTCTTTCCTGTATGTGCTCAGGGGAACGCCACTGCTGCAAGTATAAACGAACATGCAAGAGAGACTGTGACAGGAAGAGGACGCCTGGTGGAGAACCCACAGAGGCAGATGGCAAGGAGCAATAAAGTAAGCAATTAACTGTGGCACAAGGAAGCTTCAAAAGTCTCTAGGCCTGTATCTAGATGGCTGTGAATGCTGTCTTGACAGGATAACACAAAATATATTCCACGATCGCTTTAAGTTTCTAAAACACAGCAGGTAGTCTAAATTTTATTCTTCTTAAATCTTTTCCTTGCTATCCGTTTTTACATATCAATATATGCTTTACGTGTATTTTATATATGTTTATTTATTATCTATCTTTTATATGTGCAAATTTCTGCCGTAAATTATTTGTGGCTATTCTCAAGTTGTTCTCATAGAATGTCGGCTGAAAATTGACTACACATATTTTTGGCTTCTCTTATAAAGAAAGAGGGCTGGGGAGATAGCTCAGGAGTCTAAGCACCTGCCAGGCAAGCTCAAAGACCAGGCTTCCATCCCCTGTACCCAAACCCGGTGTGGCGGCGCACACCTTAATCCCAGCTCTGGGGAGGTTGAGACAGGAGGATCACTACAAAGTCTGAGTGTGTAGCAAGACCTTGCACCAAATAAATAAATAAATAGCTTTAAAATTAAAACAAATTTTAAATTTTTTTTTTATTTTTGAAAAACATTAACCTCAATAAGATCCATGAAAACTGACATTTCCCCGAGTGGTAGCACGTGGCAACAAGCTTCAAATCCCTAATTAATGGACACATGCAAAATTTGTTTTCTACTTCTACCAATTTTTTCTCTTCTTATTGTTGCAGGCAGCCAAGTTAGACAGAAATCTTATAGGTGGTCAGACAGGGCCAGGCCCTCGAAGGAGACAGCACAGAAGACAAGATACCTTACAACTGTGGGAGGGACAGATGATCCTGCTGTGGGCCAGACCTAAAGCAAACAAAAGCTAACTCCCTAAAGAATAGCATCCCAGATTGATCATTACCCTGAGAAAGCCAGAAGGAATCCTTATCTGATGGTTACCAGATAAGGTCCTGCTTTACATTCATGCCCCCTTGCCACATGACTCCTTTCCCCATTTGGTCCCGCAACTTAATCAATTTTAGCTGAGCAATGGTGCTTGTAATCTCATTGGCTGACCATAGTTTTGTCCCACCTCCAGCCCACCTAAGCGAGTTCCCATTCTCTCTACCTTAGCC
>NDGM011180496.1:0-12538 GCA_002564305.1 Octomys mimax | reverse complement strand
AAAAAAAAAAAAAAAAAAAAAAGAAAAAACAAATTTAGAAACTTTAAAACCAGAAGAATAAATATTTTAAAAATTAAGCATATGAAATATACAGTTTGGTACATTCTAAGTGCATAAGACATGCATGAACATTACAGCAAATACTCTAGTCACCTTGAGAAAGAGCTGATACTTGCTTAGGAAAGTCCGTAGCCAAATTGTAACTTTTGGGTTATCAGGTAGTCATGTTCTTTGCAAAGAGGAAATTTGACATCCCCTGGAGAGAGCAACAGAAAGAGAAAGAGAAAGGTGTAGCTCAGACCAACCACAACCACCACGGTAACCTGATAAGGTGGTTGACTGCCTGCCTGCTTGCTTGCTTGCCTTCCTTCCTTCCTTCCTTCCTTCCTTCATTCCTTCCTTCCTTCTTTCATTCTTTTTTCCTTCCTTCCCTTCTCCTCCTCGTCCTCATCCTCGTCCTCCTCCTCCTTCTCCTTTTCCTTCTTCCTTCTTCTTTCTTTTCCACTATTTACTTTGCCTTAAGCTATTTTGTTTTCAAAAACAATTCCTTAACATAGAATCTGAATTAACTGGATGAGGATCTGTCTCCCTTTCCATGCGCACAATTAGTGCTAAAATTTATCCTAAATATTCCATTTTAGCTGCATTTCTCAGATTACAGTCAGTTTTGGTTGCACACTAGTTTGGTCAGAAAAACTTCTTAGGTTTTAATTTCTTAACATGTAATTACTTCTTGGTGACACATTTATTTCCTAATATTGCAAATTTTCCAGGATCATTTTGTTAAACATTTGTATTTTTATTAGATAGTAGTCAGATAATATATTTTTATTGTGTAACTTCTGCATATTTAAATTTAAGAATACATTATTTATTGAACAAAATTTGTTCTGTCTTCAATATTTCATGTGAAAGTTAAAAAATGCATTGAATTAATTTTAAGTAGAATGCTTTATTGATGTCAAATTGTGTCTCTGATCATTTTTTGGCAATGTGGCTGATGAAATAGTGAGAAATTGCTATTGAGATTGCCAATTTTATTTTATTTTTCAATTTAGTTCAATTTTATTTTGAAGAGTAAAAACAAAAACAAAAACAAATAGCAGAAACTAAGACAGAAATAAGGTAACATACAACAATACATGTTACAGATTCTCAAAATAAGAATAGCATATTAACAATGGTTGCTATATTATCTATTTTTATTGTTAAAACTGTTGCTCATATTAATAGATATAGTTATGCAAGATTGGACAAATAATTGAATATTAATGTTTGCTTTCAATAAGCCTTCATTTTTTCTTTTTTAAAAATAAAACATTTATTTTAAAGATAGTATAACAGTTTCTAAGATATTAGAAAAGGTGCACGTTTAGAAGACCAAGAATGAGAGGTATTACTCAGCGATAAACACAAAGTCGAGGCCTCCATAGGCAACTGGATCCAACTAGAGGGTAGATTTATAAGTGAGATAGAGCAGACCCGCTGGTGTGAATACCGTGCTGCCTCCCTCGTGTAAGAGCCTGAAGAAAACATAAAACCTGAAAGGTATACTAGATAGAGGAAGATGGAAAGAAACTGGACTTAGGGATTAAACAACAAAGATGAGGGAAAGGAGAAAAGACAGGGAAAAGGGAAGGGGGGAGACACGCGAGTGTGCATCCGGGACGGGGTGACGCACCACGAATTCCCTTCAGTGTCTTCAGAGGGCCAACTGAAGTTGCAGATTTGTCTTCCCGTTTCTCAGCCCGCTCTGTTTTTCAGTCTCATCTATTTTGAGACCCTGCTGTGAGGCAGATAAACTGTCTTGATGAATCAACCCAAGTTATTTATTTTTTATATTTTTAAAGGATGCAGAACAGTGATAGGGAAAAAAACGTTAGAAATGATACGAGAGTTGACTAAGCAAAGTAGTAGGGATTCTGCAGCTGCTGCCGGGGTCCTTGCTGCTGTCTTCAGCTTACTTGTTCAGGTTACCAGACGTAAGGCAACGTCCTCCCTCATCCTGACACTTTTCTGCGCTACTGAGCGCATATTTTTCTCTTCTTTTACTTTAGCTTTGCATGGACGCCAGCCGGGCTCCTTGCGACGTGAATTGCGTCCACTGCGGCTGTGACAGCCTCCCGGGGCGCGAGGCACACTCTGATCCGGTCCAGCGCCCTCCCCCCCCAACTGGCCGGTCGCAGTCTGTAGCGAGTACTTATTGCCTGTTTTGTTCTTGAGGCAAGAAACGCGGAACACGCATCTTCACCGCCGCGCGCGAGTAGGAGGCAGGTGAGGCAGGTGCCCGGCGCCCACCCGTCCTCCCCCCGGAGGCGGTCCTCCTCCCAGCTGCATCCCTGTGTCCGCACAACGGCAGGCTCCTCGCGCGCCGGCGCAGCCCGAGCGGCCACAGGAGACGGTCCTGTTACTTTATTCGTGTGACGCAGGGGTTGGTGTCACAGAAGGGAAGTCAAACAGCACCAGTTCCCTCCGCGCTGGCTTCGCTCACCCGGAATGCCGTCCCAAGGCCTCCCGGAGCCTGCGCTCGCAGCCTGCTCCTGCTAAGGCCGCCGGGACTGTGGGTGTGAAGCGCGCTCCTCCGCATCCCCCCACCCCGAGGGCGGAGCCGAGCTCCTGGCTCTGGTCTGCAGGAAACTTGCTGCGCAGGGTGACCGCGGAAGGCCACACCCCGAGTGCCCGCCCTCCAGGAGGGCTGCGCTGAGCAGGGCCAGTGGAGAAGGACTGGGCACCCCGAGGTGTTGTGGGGGGCGGGCGGGGCGGGACTCAAGAGTCCAGAGAGAAAAGCTGCGCTTCCACTCGGTGTTGTTTTGGGGCCCACACAGAGCGGACAGCTTGCCTCTGGGGTGATACGGACGTCCTCATTCAAAGCGCAGTAGATTCACTATTCCTGGGGACTGAGAAACTTCCAGTGTGACCACCCTTGTGTCATGCACAAGTTCATGCGCATGCACATGCACACGCACACACATCTTGTCAAGTACATGAATGTAGAGCAGTTCTTACTTCTTTGGTCTTAACATAAACTATGCAATAGTGTACTGCCGACCGTTTCAGGCATGACTCCTCCAGCCTGCTTTAATGAAAACGCTGCTAGCCAGTGCAGGGCGCCTCAGGCAGACGCACCATTAGCAAGGCTTGCTTTAGGAGTTCCTAACATTTCACACATGCTACCATTTAATCAGGATCCGTGGATTTGTGTGGAAACACAATCCTTCCATCCAAAGTGGATGAAGGCATAAACCATGAAATTCCCCATTGGCAGCAAGCCATGCAGTGAACTCCTTTGATTGATCTCTGAAATATAAATATCTGTACAGTAAGGAGATGGACAACCATGTCCATGGGACAAGCATCGCCCACAGTGCCACCTGATGCCACGTGAGCCTTTTGGCTGCTAAGCTGTATGATTCAAAGACTATGAACTTAAAAAGGTAACTACTCCTAAAGTGGCTAGAATCACTGCAGTGGAGGTAGTGGGGCTTCCACAAAACACGTCCGGATTCATGGTCCAAACAAAAGGTAGCACAAATAAAAGTCTATATATTCAATAGCAACCAGCAATGTCACAAGAGTTTGGGAATATTGGTTCATAATCTTTCAGTTTTTATAAAATAACTTAGAATTATGTCTGAAAGGCAACTATGGAATAAAGTTAACACTGACTCGTGGAGCTTGGAGGTGGCCATGGTCTCGATAGCCCAGAGCTGCCCAGGAGTGGGAGGGAAATTATGAAAAGTGAATACTGATAGAGGCAGCTGTCCGCGCAGCGCGGAGGTGCGGAGGTGCAGGCCGCGCGGGGCTCCTGGGGCGCCCAGTGAAAGAGGATGGGCTGGCCCTGAAGCAGCAGCAGCAGAAAGGCCAAAACGCACACAGACTTAGTGCGCAAGAGGAAAAGAAGGGCGTGGGAGTGTCCAAAGCCCTGGGAAGAAGCCCGTGGCAGGGACAAGAGCGCTAGCAGCTGCTGTCCACCCAGCAGTACGTAGCTTCCACTGACAGGGTGAAAGAGCGTCGTTTTGGCTCACTTCTGCAAGCGCACAAAGCATTCTGGATGACAGGGCCTGTAGCCGAAGATGCAGTAGACTTGCTCACGTGAGTAAAACCTCTCCCGTGCCACTCCTTCAGACGACTGGGCAACGCCAGGGATTGCCGCTAAGGCCAATACTTGGGGGGCCCTCTTTGCTACTTTCAACCTCAGGAAGATCACTGGGCCTGTTTAAAAACATGTGCCTTATCTATACCTATGAGCCCGAAACTTACAACCTCCCAGCAGATTTTTCTGTGCTATAGACTTTGTCTCACACCTCTGCAAGTGTGTCTCACAGGCTAAGAAATATATGTTTTCAGAGAAAACCCTTACTTTTTACCCAAGTCTGACTCTCTTCTGGGATGGTCCTGCCAGCTCCTGTGGCATGGAACTCAAGCCACAGAGTCCCCCGTGGAGCCACTTCTCCTTCACCCGCCCCCAGGTGAAGCAGGTCCTCGAACTGAGTCTTGGTGCCGTGCTCTCACTGTCTGCGTCCCTCAGCTTGCTCTGCTGCACTCTCCCTGTCGCTGACCCGGACGCTGCCACGAGCTTTCAGACGTCTCCTGTGCTCCCAGCTTTCAGCCCCTTGCTCCACTGAAGTAAGGAGCGGCTGTCAGCTGTTCAGCCAGGACGCTGTCCCAGAAGCTTGTGTGGCACGCCACCTGGCTCTGGGTGAAGAGCCAAATGACTCTCGGCACAGCTGGACAGAGCAGCACGCTCCTGTAAGCCCAGCACGTGAGAGGCTGCGGCAGCAGGACTGCTGTGGGTTCAAGGCCAGCCTGGGCTACAAAGACCCTGTCATTGTCACAAAAAAAAAAAAAGAAAGAAAGAAAAAAGAAAAACAGGAAGCAAAACGATTGGCTGCAGACTTCAAGCCTGGGTAGTCCAGCTATGAATCGACCTCCCGCTTAGTTTCCAAGGTTGTGTAAATCTGCCTTTCTCCTGGCCCTCCTACTGCAGTTACTTTTCTCTCTGTGATAAACACCACGCCTCTTCTGACGGCCTAGTGACGTCACCCCTGGCTGAGTCCTGCGTCCCTTAGACCATAGCGTTTCCTTCCTGAGGTCCCCTGCCAAGCACCGCCCGTCCCATCCCTAGGCCAGGATGCCCTGGCTCTCCTCGGCACCCGCGCCGGCGCACAGCACACCCCCTGCCATTCGAGCATCTTGGCCAGCACCTCCTTCCGCTGTCCACAGCCCGCTTGGCTCCTGTCTGCCGGTGACAGACAGTAAGGCCTGTGTGGTGGGCGCTCAGTGAAGACGGCTGAAGGGAAACGCATAGGCTGCGTGAATAGAAACGGAGAAGGATGGCACGGCTGAGGCAGTGCGGGCTCTTCGGGGGACAATAGCTGTCACATTCATGCTGATTTCTGGCCTAAAATATTCCAGATTATGATTTACTACACTTGACGTGAATTATACTCACGCATACAAGAGTGTTCGGCCCTTACTAATAATATTCAGCGACATTAAAACCAAATCTCAGAAAAGCCACGGAGTATCTACACCATGAATTTTATAGGCTTATAATCTGCAGAGATTTACACTAGGTTATTAAGTTTTCTAAATATAACTCAATTCGAGTTGGGGCCACAGCAGAAGTCCCTGCTTTTGTAGCAGGTGATCCATTTTAATCTGATGCCCAGCATTCACTCGCCACTTGCAAAAGACATAGGCAGATTTACAGATTAAATTAGATTAATCATGTACATGGGAAGCATGTACACCATGTTGAAATGAATTTTCATGTAAGCACTATAACTGGAGAGACACCTTTTTTCTTCCTTTTTGGTTTTCCTGGTATGTAGAATGGAGACATGCATAATAGTTGCGATGCATCGAAGGACATCATTGAAATAAGCTCTTGTGTGTGTGAGGATATTTATTCATCTAACATGCATTGAATATCTACCATGTGCAAGGACATTGGCATTGGGCACGAGAGGCCTGGCCCCGCTCTTCTACTCCCAGGGCCCCCATGTTCAGGGGAGAGAGTGCAGTATGTTAGTATCAGACCCCAACTTGTGAGGGGGCTGGTAGGGTGCAGGAGTAGGGTGCATTGGCAACCTGTGTCCCCAGGAAGAGAAGTGGTGGCCAGGACAGCCACAGACCCAGAGCTGGGCGTCTAGGGACACAGATGTCCCTGGCTCTCCGGGTGTAGAGGCTCTCTAGTTGTGGCCACAGTGGGGTTTTAGCAAAGGCCCCAGAGGAGGCTCAGAGTCCTCCCAGGGCAAGGATGGAGAAGAATTAACAATGAGGCTGCTGGGAGACAATAAATGAGGGACAGAAGGGACAAAGGAGAAAGGGCCAGACCTAAGGTGAATCAGGAGCTCGGCTGCTTCAGGCTGGAGGAGGTAGAGGAAGCTGGGAAGAATTCTCTCATCCAATGTGTTGAGAGCCATCTTGGCAGACAGGAAAAGACAGAGTGGGATGGGTTTGCCAGCTGGATGTGCGCTCGCTGTACTGTAGAAGTCCTCCTTTCAAGGCTAAAGACCGGGCAGGGGACTTAGGCTTCCATGGTAGGTCACAGACACTCATGGGGATAAACTCAGAAGCAAAATACTGGAAGCCAAAGACCAAGGCCTCATGTGAGAGCTCCGCGAAGCAGCACCCACGAGGCCACAGCTGAGGAACCCAGGAGCAGGGGAGCCAGCAGACAGCATCCACACAGAGGTTCACACAGACCAGCATGGGAGAGAGAAGATGAACCATGTTCTTATTCTTTGCTAGAGTAAGAAAATGAGAAGTCATGAAGCGTGCTCTGGATGAGGTCATCCTCTTGCACGGAGCACTGTGCCTTTGGGCCTCAGAAGCCTGTTTTAAGTTATAGGGCATTACTGTTCTCAGTGATTTCGAGTTCTCTAGACTGATAACTGTCACTTGCTCTGGAGCTGTTGGGCTGGGAACCGTAATGATGGAGAACCTGAGTGTCAAGCGGCCTGCAGAAAGCGATCGCTTTCCCAGCCATTGCTCCACCTCAAAGAGGTCCACAGTGCATGGTGCGACACAGGCCGACACACAGAAGGTACTGTCCCCCCTCAGGACATTTTCCTTCTTCATTGCCTGGTTTTGAGGACAGAAGAAGAGAGCACCAAGGCGTGTGCTGGCATCCTCTGAGGGCACCATCTCGGGGGTCCTCGAGTACCCCAGCCTGTCCCTCACGACACGCTATTCTTTCAAGCTGTATTTAATAAATAATAGTCTAACAGCATTCACCAAATGAAGGCTTATTCATTCACTTACTAAATATGGGATACGAACTCGGTGTCGAGGCACAAATGCAAAGAACACTGACAAAAGTGCTACAAAATGTGCTAGTAATCGGTTGTGAAACTATCTCATTGCTATTTGTTTCTCAATAAAATTATTTTTTTAAAAAGTGTGCATGGGAGGTCAACAGGCTCACAGCTTAGTAAACATTCTAAAGCAAAATGTACCCATGGAAAAAGGGAAGAAGAGAATAATTAGTAGATTAAACTGCCCACAAAGAGATAATAGTTAAACAGGTCTGAAGGAAGAGGTGTTGAAATCAATATTGTTAGAGGGAGGGAAGGAGGGAGGGAGGAAGAGAGAGAGAGAGACAGACAGACAGACAGACAGACAGACAGAGACAGAGAGAGACTGAGAGAGAGGAAGTCTCTACAGAGGACATCAGGTGTGCCTTGTGAGGCATGACACAATCTTAGCCATGTTTGCCTGGCACCTGGTGGGGAGAAATTAGCTCTGGAAATTGGAAAGATGGACAGCAGGAGACAAGGAAGTGTGAGTGTCCAACACTGGCATTGTGACACTCTTTTCACTGATAGCATCTAAGTATCAAAGAATTTAGAAAATATGGAGGTTTACTTTCTCTAGGCCAGACACACCTGTCATTAGGGATAAGTCAACATCCCAGTTATTCTCTTCCCAGAGGCTGACTCCACACAAAATCAACTTCACTCTTGTTTCCAGAAGAACATGAAGAACGCCATGACAACATGAACCTAAAGATGCATGGGCAGGTCTTTATGCATCTGCCTGGTTTTCCAAAAAGCTCTCCAATCAAATTAGGATACTTTGATGCTTCACAAAGTCTTTTATTTCCTGAGCAAAACACATGATACCACATGTGTTAAGTACATACTTACAATGGCATTTGATTTAATAAAAAAGTTAGAAAAATCTACCTTTTGTGTTATGTCCATTTTACCCAGATATTTGCCTTTTGATCTTAAGCCTTATTATTGTTTTCTCAAAACAGGGCTCTTGTGACATTTCCTAAACCTTGTAAGTGATAAATCTGGTTTTAGCAGGGCAGTTTCAGTGCCAACACATAAGGGTTTAGGAGCAAATACCCCTGTGCCCTGACGCAGCAGGGTCTCAGGGCTGAAGATGGAGCTGTCCTGGGTCCCAGGGAACTGAACACGGCACAGGAACAGTGACGGAGTTTGCTGTCTTGATGTGTGAGTCGGCAGGTTTCCAGTCTTGGTTTTGGTACTTGCCCTTACAATACTGAATCAGATGATTTTTTAAACCTTGCCTAACAAGGAGAGAAAACAGGGCTGGCCTCTGTTGCTGGCGCCAGCATCATTACACAACGAGGTAAACACTGGTAATTGCATTCAGCCCAGTGATGCTTTCAGTTATGGCGTGGCTCTCCGTAGAGCCTGTGATGTTCTGGACGCAGCAGCAACAGCAGCAGCGGAAGGCCAGGTAGGGTCAAGCTGTGGCGCAGCTTCTCCCCAGTCACGCTGCAGGTACGTCACTTTCCCCACCCGGGCCTTGAGCAAGGGAAGCCGTTTGCCTGTCCGTCCACGGCCTGTACCATTGCAGCTGTGTAGGAGGCTGACGCCGTGCTGTCTGCCGCGTCAGTGGGTCCTGTGGGCTGACCTTTGCCTCTGGCTCACAATTAGGCTTGATTAATTTGTACTGAACGAAAACGAAGCATGCATCAGTGTCAGCAAGGAATGCGCTGACTGCAGACGACCCATGGGAAGCACACAGCTGACTGCTCGTGGCCCATGGCCGACTCTCATGGCCCGTCCACTTCCACATGCTCAGTGTCTCCCACAGTCCCTGGAATGCTACTGCGCCTTTGCCCACTGCTGCCGTGCTTCCGGTCACACTCCCTGTGCGGGGTCGGGCAGTATTTGCTGAGTCCACGTGAGAATGTAGATCAATGATGGGAGGGATTGGAATAAATCTTTAGGCTGGGGGAGGGTCGCTAACGTCTTGTCCGCTTCCCACGACAAAGGCACTTCTGGGGCATGGCCCCCGGCTTTGTGGGCTGTGTGTTTTCTTGCGTTTCTGCCCTGGATGTGTCAAAAGAAATGCAAACCCAAACAAAGATAGTGTTTCGCAACTTGTTTTTCCCTTTTGGAGCCCCAGGTTTAGGTCTTAAGCTTTTCTGTCTGAGAAAAATGGGCTCATTTCTAGAACTAATGAAGCGAGTAATGGATGTCCACCGAGCAGATGGGAGGCACCGGGAGCCTGCTCTGCGGCCCCGCAGCTCAGCGGCCTCGTGGCTCAGCAGCGCGGGCTTCATGGCTGTGTTGACGGGCTCCCCCGTGACCATCTGCAGCGTGGACACAGGCAGGCAGCAGCAGGGCTGTCCCGGTCTCCCCCTGGAGCACGAGCCACCCCGTGTCTACGGCAGGTTCATTCAGCGGGCAGCCAAGGCCACTGGACCCCGGTTCCGTGGGCACAGGGTCTCGGGGCAGCCACTCGCTGAGACCCACCACCCCGACATCCCTGTGGAGACCGGTAGGCCACAGCAGACCTTCGCAGAGAAGTGGGAGCGTCACGCTGAGGGTTAAGATGTGGGAGCGTCCCAACACAGTTTCGCCTCAATCACGGAGGTGTCGGTGACATTCGCTCCAGATTTGCAGATGTCACAGTCTTGTCCTCGCGGCTGTGGAAAATGAAGCGCTTTCTCCCGGCATCACAAATTCAATGGCAACTGCAACCGGCAAGAGGGTTTTTATGTTCTAATTTGAGGAACTCAAGAAAATGTGTCCCTTCGAAGGTGTTTGCTTTCGCACACAACGGGCTTTATTTAAAAATAAATGTCATTTGTATTTCACTGTTTTTGTGAATCATGTGGGCGCTTCTGCTCCTTGCCCGGCGCAGGAAGCTCCTCTGCGTTCGATGTAATAAATACATCACTCCGTGTGTCGCGCACCGCACAATCTGCCGCGTGATTCGCGATTCCAGGAAGCTGTATAATGAAGAGAAAAACACCAGAAATAAAAAGCAGCTTTGCTGAGTCTTTTCTACCCCTGTGATTACGCCGCAGCACAGAAGATTTTGCTGAGGTGAAGTAAATCAGCTTTCTAAAGGAGAAAATGTCACTCCTTCGGCTTAGGTCAAATGGCGCCAACCTGCATCTCTCGGCTGTCTTTTCATGTCCCCATTAGCAGCGTGGCCGGAATTCGAGGAGAGGAGGCTTTGCCTTCGTGGAGTCTTCTATGCCAGCCCTGTGAAGAAATCAAATGTGATGTGTTCCCATATGTAGAAGAACCGATGCGAGAAAGAAAATGTTTCCAAACAAGGACTGGCCATCACAAGGTGTCCGAGGGCTTCTAGGCAGAGTGCACATCACACAGGGAGGCTGGTGTCCCAGAAAAAAATGTTCTGCCTGGCGGCTGAGCTGGGCGCAGGGAGGGGTGTAGAGCTGTCCACTGGTACGGCGAAGGGGACTGACAAGTTTCAAGAGCAATCCTTTAATCTCAGCCCACGGAAGCCAAATCTTTACTCTATAAAACTTCAGGAACTCATAAAGAACAAAGTCTTAACAGTGAATCAGAGCACCATCTGGTAAATATATTGACTTTCTCTCTGGGCAGTGAGGAGATAAAGTGTGGAGTGTGGAACATGCTTCCCTAGGAAGTCTGGAAGGAAAGGGAAGGGTGTGGGGTGGTGGGAGGGAGAGGGAGACAGAGAGAGAGACAGAGGGGGTCAGAGGGAGAGGGAGTGAGAGAAAGAGAGACAGAGAGAAAGAAAGCCAGAGACAGAGAGAGGATGGAGACAGAGACAGAAAGAGAGACAGCAGAGAGACAGACAGAGAGAGAGAGACAGAGAGAGGATTGAGAGACAGAGACAGACAAAGAGAGAGAGAGGGGACGAGAGGGAGAGGGAGTCTGAGACAGAAAGAAATGACGGACAGGGAGGAGAGGGAGACAGAGACAACAAGAGAGAGAGAGAGAGAGAGAGAGAGAGAGAGAGAGAGAGAGATGTCAGAACAATGATCACACTTCTGTCCTTATACAGAACTGAGAAAATCAGAGGAAATGCCTTCAGAGATGTCGGGCTTTGTTCCATGTGAAGGAGAATATGGCAGAAGCTCGTAATTCACACATGTCACAGAGAAAGAGGGGCACAGACTCAGGGAACCGGGCTGCAGAAAGGCAGAGGCCAGGACACCAGACAGGCAGGTTAGGGGAGGGTGTTGTTTGGCTGCAGTGAAAGTACGAGGTGATTCGATCTGCAGCACCACATGCTGCGCTGGTTGAGCTGGCCACGAGACCAGGCGTGGTGGCGCAGGCCGGCAATCCAAGCACTGGGAGGCTGAGACGGAGGCCATCCATGAGCCCAAGCTGGGTAGTGAGACCCTGTAACAAATGCACTAAATAAACAAATAAATAGATACATCTTAAAATAATAAAAAACCAAGACATGAAAAGAGGATGTACAAAATGGAGAATGTTTTCTTCTGACATGGTCAATAAAATTTTAATAAAAATGAGGTCAGTGTTTAAACATTTTGATATGAGTAAATTTACATGATACATTTAGACAAATGAAAATTTTTCAAAAACAGTTTCAGAGTTCTGCCTGATGTTGCATTTTTGTTTGTTTACTTGTTTTGACTCAGGAATCGAGCTCAGGCCCTGAGCTCGCCAGGCAGCGCAGCCCCAGCCCTTCTGCTTGATTTTGAATGACTTTTTTTTTTCCTGAGAACTGTCTAGAGTCGTGCTTATTAGATAATTACAATTGATATTGTCGCCTTTATTCGAATGTTAAAGCCATATGGGGATCAGAAATCTAGAGCGCGGGCGTTTGGGCACTGGAATAGCAAACGGAGTCCAATTAAGACGCAGGGTCCCTTTCGAGGGACTCTAAGCGCAGGGACAAGAGGACAGCCTGGTGAGACCGCGCTTCCTCAGCGAGCAGAGAGACCCGACTGCGGTCCGCCGGCGAGAGCCGCGAGGGCGCTTGCGGGTTGGGTCCCTTTCCTGCGTGGGTGCAGGCCACGCGCTCTCTGAGGACGATTCCGGCCGAGCGCTGGGCCTGGCTGACGGCTCTCGCTGGCTCCCGCGGGGGGCGGGCATGTCTCCCGGCCTCTGACTGACCTGCGCGGGTCAGAAGTACCAGAAAGCAAACAGCCACGGAGAAAATGAGCGCTCTCGGTGGCAGCCTGGACGAGGCCACGTGGGCAGGAGCTCGGGCTGCAGGCGAAGCGGCCCAGGAAGCGCGGCGGCCGTGCACCTGCCGAGCCCAGCTGCTGAGCGGAAGGCGCGGTCTCCCTGGGGCG
>NDGM011180491.1:0-11065 GCA_002564305.1 Octomys mimax | reverse complement strand
TTCCATTCTGCGTGGCTTTGGGTTTCTACAGATGTTACCACCTTGCCGCGTCTTTGGTGAGATCTGCTGCCTGCCCTCCAGAGCCCATCCTCTCTGCTTCTGGAGCCCAGGGGATACTCGACACCACGACCGTGTCCTCTGTGCTTTCTGCTCTCTGTTGCCCCCAGAAGAGCTCAATGGTGAGGGGATCTGACCGAGCCCACCAGGCTATACAGAGGCCAGAGAGCCTGGAGAACAGGCCGTAGCCGGGGGTCTCCGTGGCCCCACCCTTGCAAGGAGCCGCCGGCCCACCCCCAGCTCCAGCATCCACCCCCAGGCCCACTTGCTCACTAAGAGGGGCCTGCGCACCTCAGAAGGAACAGGGTTTGCCTTTCACGGCATACACGCTCGCCCTTCCAGCCTGTGGGGAGAAGGCTGTGACTGCACGTGCAGCAAGGCAGATGCCTGTAAGGCACGTCCTCGCCTGAGTTGAGAGGCCTTGGCTTCAGAACGTGTTTCACAAGGGACGTTCCATTCATGGCAGGTGACTGCGAGGATTAAATTTTCACAGGCTCATGATTCATACATATTATGTAAATCTTTCTTGTTAGGCCGTGTGTCCTTTCTGAAAGTTATCACAAAGATGTAAAAATAGTTATATAGCACAGAAAACTACTGACAGTAAAGATAAATGAATTAGAGTCTTTTGGGGAAAAGTTTGTTTGATTTGATAGCATTATGCAAACTGCACAAGGTGGAAGAGATATAAAAGCCCGGGCTGGGCCCGGCCTGGGCCCGTGATTCGGGCCATGTGGGGTCTCCTTGCACGGATACCTGATGCTTTCTCAGGTGAGTGCACCCCTGTGGCTCTGCCCTCCTGGCCTCCAGAGTGGATCTGGCTGGGAGTCAGGTGAGGGCTGTCAGCTCCTTGGACTTCCTGCAGGCCTCATGAATGGCCGGTCTCTGCGTGCAGTGCAGCCGAGGAAGCACCCAGCAGCCCTCACGCAGCCTAGGGAGGGCGGCTGAAACGGAGGGTGGTATCCTGGGCCTATCTTCATAGCATGTCTAGAAATAAGGACATCACTGGTTTGCAGTAAGTTATGGTGACCTGAGCCTCCCGTTACAGCAGCAGCTCTGTGAGGGTCACCCACAGGAACCACCTAGAAATGCTCTCTGAATGACTGGCTGGACCGCTTGAGCTGAAGGCGAGCGCAGGGCTGTACTAGAAGGAAGCTCAGCCCGCACGTCACGAGGAGGGGGCAACAGGGAGTGGAGCATGGCACATGGGATGGTGTCATGGCCCTTGCATGTCCTGTGGATGTGCACAAACATGATCTTGTGCATCACTCGGTGCCTTGAGTGCATGGCCTATGCGGTGCTCTTGCAAGACACCCTCCTGGTGTCCCTTCGCAATGTTGTGAAGTTTGGCCCTTCCATCTCAATGCATGGGAGTGAGAGATTGTCCCAAATGGGCAATGGGGACACCAGGAGGCTGTCTGGCAAGAGCACAGCACAGGCCATGTGCTCAAGATACCGAGCGATGCATGAGAACATGACTGTACACGACCACAGGACAAGCAAGGGCCGTGACACTGTGCTATCGGTAGAGCTCAGAGTGATGTCACCAGCATGAAGCCACACCCAGCGCACTGTGAAGAGTTTGCTTCTGGCCATCGACTTAGGAGCCGTCTACCTAGAGTGGTCCTTGTCAGGCTGGAGCTCTTCCAACTCTTTGGCTCAGCAGAAGACACACAGATGGGCAGATTGCTTTCCTGCTGTGTGGTGTGCTAAGGAAGAGCAAGTCCTGGACCAGGAAGCACTCCGACGGACCCAGCCCTCAGCAGGGCGTAGCAGGCACAAGGCCTCCTGAGGCCAGACTGAGGTCCCCACAGGCTTGCCTTCCAGCAGGTGCCTTGCTCATGGGGTTGAGCAGACCAGGATGCCCCAGTGCCCAAGCTCAGAGAACTTGTGGGTCTTCACGCACCCTCCAGAACCCCACACTCTTGGGGCCCGCTCCTCCCTGCCCACCTCTCTCCTTGCAAGCTCCTGTGGGTCCTTTCACACCGAGTCCCATCCATGGGCTCCTCTTCCTCCTGAACATGTAAGCTGCTCAGGATTCAGCCCAAGGCCCTTGTTTAACATCATAAAAAATGCACGAGAAAATACAAAAGCCTGAAGAAAATTCAAAGAACAGAAACACGGAGAAGATAGACAACAGACTTGACACACAAGAGTAGCGATATTCTTGTCTTAAGGGTGGAAGGTTGTGTAGTTTTCCATTAGTGCCCCTTTGTGGAGAATGGAAGCTTACTCTGTGCTACCAGAACGGCACCCTGGATGTGGAGGCAGGCTTATTTATGTGGACGGCACTATGAGGATCATTCCCAGAACCCCAGGCCTCACATGCGCAGGGAGGGAGGTTTTCATGTGGCTGAAAGGGGAAGGGCAGAAGCAGCATACTTGGCTGTCTTCGACTGGCTCTTACAATATGCATGAAGGTGACCAGCTGTGCAGCCCAGTGACCAGCCGTTTCTAGGACAGGATGACTGGCAGGTGCTGTGCAGCTGAGCTACAGCCCTGACCCTGAGAACAGAAGTAAGGAGCTGCTAGCTGCGCAGCAGTCAGAAGCTGAAGTGTGCTGGCTGGGGGAAGGGCACTCTGCTGCGTTGCTGGCCTCAGCGTTTTGTCCACTCAGAGCAGATCGGGTTGGCTCCTCACCAGTGCACTGCGAGCTGTCCCTAGTCATACAGTTGTTCATCATGACCCAGGCAAAGACTCTGACATGCATGGGCCACGCGGGAGGGGTGTGTGTCCTGCTCCCTACGGCTGTCCTACGCATGAGCCGCACGACTTATACAGAAGTACTTTGCCTTGTGTGAGCTTTAGGTTCTTGGGGATCTTGCTGTGCAGGCAATGAGGAAGCTGCTTGGCTCTGCTCAGTCCTTTATCATGCCCACCTGCATGGAGATGGTGCTGAGGTGGCCTGGATGCCACTAAGGGCACACAGCAGTGCTGGGGGGAAGCAGGGACATGCACAAACATGATCTCGTGTGTCACTCAGTGCCTCGAGCGCATGGCCCGTGTGGCGCTCTTGTCGGGCACCCTCCTAGCATTCTAGTTTCCTAGGGTGGGGGAGTCTGAGCCCCTGTACAGAACTCCCAGGACCCCACATATCTCAGGAGGGCCTCTGGCTTCCAGGTTCCTGGCAGCTGCACACACTGTAGACCCAGGGTCTTCACACTTGTGCTGTTGGTGCCTGGGCCTCCTGCCAGCTCAAAGGGCTGCTGCTCCAGGCGCGATTCTCTCCGGAAGGAAACGGCAGTCTGGAGAGAGCAGGATCTGTGGTCCCAGCTCCTCATGGCATCTGGGGCAGTGAGAAGGACCAGTGGGGGTGCTCAGAGTATGTGTCTTGACGGGATCCAGAAGGCCACAGGCCACATTCTTACCCACAATTCAGCTTTGGTTTTCTACCACGTTGATGTGCAACTTCAGTCTCTCTCTCTCTCTCTCTCTCTCTCTCTCTCTTTCTCTCTCTCTTTCTCTCTCTCTCTCTGTACTTAGTTTAGCACAGAGGTTTTAGGTAGAGCTCAATTTGCCCATTAAAGGTCTAACTAAGTCTGTACACCTTGGCCTGAGATTCTAGGGTCCCAGAGCCCTCTGCATGGCAGAGTTCTTGGGAAATAGCTGGACCAATTCTGAGGCAGAAGTCAGAGAAACATACTTCCTACCTATCCCTGGGGAGCATCTCATGTCTAGTGACAGATTTATCCTCTCACTGGCATCCCCTCTGTGGATGGGTTAGACTAGCTAATGGTTGGATGGAAAGTGCCTGTGTTCTGGGGTGCAGGGGCTGGAACATGGCTGGGTAAGCGGTGTAGCCCCATAGACTGCGAGCTTGGTCAGGCCATTGCAAACCTCCCTGGGCGTCCTGATAAGGCCAGACAAGATGTTATCTTGTTATCTGCCACTTTTTCATTTCTCACCTGTCTTACTTGTTTTGTATATTTAACACAATATGTGTAAGACCCAAAGGACCCAGACTTGCAAATTCTAGGCCAGTGCAGAAGGCTGCAGATCTCTGGGTGGTCCTCCTAGCCCCGCACATTTCATGGCCCACAGCTGCTTCCCTCTGTCTCCAGGCTGCTTTTCTGCTGCAGTCCCAAAGGCCACCCTGGTGTGTCCTTTGTCCCGCGTGGGTCCAGAGATGCCATCCCCATATGGCGATGACATGCACTCTTCCTGTGTCACTAGTCATTGTCCCTAGAGCTGTGACATCTCTGCCTGTCAAAGGCCAGAGTGAGTCCAAATCTCCATCCTCCTACGCAGACACCAGGATGCAGGGAATCTGAGACTACAGCTCAGGAGAAAGAGTCTTGCCCAGGTCCTCACACCCCTGGCCTGGCATGAAGCCTCGCGGAGCACGTGGGCCCCATGGCCAGGTCCTCCAGCCACCACAACTATGCCTACTGGCGTCCTCTCGGGTGCTCACTAAGCACGTGCGCATGGAGTGCGGGGCAGGACTGATGGGTTCCCACTGGGTCTTCCCAAGCAGAAGTCTTTTTCTTTTTTCCATTTCTTTACTCATAATGAAGTTCAGTGTCTTCGTGAAACCTAAAAGTCCTCTTGGGGGGCTGGAGGGCTTCTCAACTGTGAAATGAAAATCTTTAGCAGAGACTTGTGTATCACAGGTACGTGTTTTATGCCACAACTAAAAAGAATATCTAGACACGACTGTGATTTGGGGTTCCATATTTCAGAAGCAGTTCACACTTTCTCACTGATAAATCTCCTTCATTGCACTAAGGAGTCCTACAATTCTGTGTGTCGTGGTCTGGTACGTCATCATGAACGCGTATTATTTTCTAACTAAATATACCATGCTGCATTCCTTCGCTGGGGGAGGCATGATTTAATTAGCAGCCCAAGCCAGCCAGTGTGGATGCCCAGCCGGCCCACCTCGTCACATGCTGCAAGCTGAAGCCTTCCTTATGGCTGTTCAGTGAAGGGAATTATCTAGTGAGGGGTCCTTTTTCCTTTATAGCTCTGCCTTTCCTCGCCTACTCCATGTAACTCTCAGGGCCAAAGGGGCTGGAGAAGCTACCAGAGCCAGGAGTGGAGCCTGTGCAGCCGGCCACCCGCCGGTGTCTCCTCCCTCCGGCCCCAGGGCTCGAGGCTGGCGCCCTGGGGCACTTCGCCTCCCTGCTGCTCTCCTGTTGCTGCAGCTCAGTCCTGCCCTGGCTGCAGCCAAGCCTGAGGCTTTTGGAGATTTCTGAAAGGTTTCGGACTGAGCACATCTTTCTGCCATGAATTTTGCAGATCTTGTCTTCTTCTGCCTACTGGGAGGACTCTGCAGATGTTGAGGCTCTTTGGAGGAGCAGCTAGAGCATCTTTCTGATGCTAATGGGGTCTCCTATCCTTGGAGAGCATCTCATGTCTAGTGACAGATTTACCCTCTCGCTGGCATCCCTTCTGTGGCTGGGTCAACTAGCTAATGGTTGGATGGAAAGTGCCTGCGTTCTGAGGCGCAGGGGCACAACCTTCTAAGCTGGTCTCAGCAGAGCCTTGGGATCCATTCCGAGGAGGAGCAGCCCCTACCCACATTGCAAAGGCTGGCAGGGCGCAGCCACAGGGCACAATCCTGGCCCAGGAACTTCCATTTCTCTCCTTTTGTGTGTCTTTCTTCTCTTTCTAGCAAACTCTTCCTAGGTTTTCTTTGTGTTTAAAAGAATAGAGACAATGAAAAGAAAGCTTACATCTGCATAGACTAGAAGAACTAAAACTACCCCCAAGGGTGTCCACTTCCTGGTCACTGCCCAGATGGAAGCCAGGGCCCAGGCCACCCTTGACAGAGAGAAGGCTAAGGGCTATGGTGTCAGTGCTGTTCCTTGAGGGCCTGCACAGGGAGGGCACTGTGGAGAGGAAGGACCCCAAGGTGAGCTAGTGTCTCCCAAGTTATCCTGAATTTGTGGTCAGGAGATGTTCTCAGGCTTGAGGGCTGCAGGGAATCCCCACTGGGGAGAGAGGGTGGGAAGTGAAGTCACGTAGCTGGGCTTCCCCCATAAAGAATGTTGTGCAAGGGCAGCTTCAGGTGCTCTGCCTTGCTCATGTGCTCCTGGGGCCTGAGGGCCACAGAGCAGCAGCTCTAACCCAAGAGACGGAGCCACTTCCTGCCTCTGGGAGCTGTGCGTTGGGAGGCACCAGCGTGTGGCCCAGCCGCCTCCATGGGATGGAGCTCCAGAGGGCCATTTCCAGGGCGATCCTGCTGTGCTTCCTAGCCCCAGGGCCTCAGTGTCAGCTAGAAGAGCATGCTGGGAACTGTTGTTGTAGTTCTTGTGACAGTGGGGTCTGAGAACCTTCATTCCACCTGGTGACCCAGTGAACATTAGACACTGTACTTCATCACGACTGTGACTCCAAAATCAGTCCGTGTTTGACAGTAAGCCTGGGCGCATTCATATGTTTGTTAATATTGAGGCAGCCCAGCACACTAATTTCCAAATACCAAGCACCATCTTTTTCCAAACATAGGGACAATGCTTGTGTGAACTGTGAAAAGTTGTATATTTTTTCCAGGTTGTCCTGGGGCCAAAAAGCATGAATTTCTGACAAGCGTGTTGGATGCGCTATCCACCGACATGGTCCACGCTGTCTCTGACCCTTCCTCAGCATCTGGCAGGTAGGCTGTGCTCTGGGCAAGAAGCTTGGGAAGCCCAGGACTCTGGGGAGCTCAGTCAGCCCAAGTATTAGGTATTCGAGGCTGGGGATCTTATCTGAATGTGGCAGAGATGGAGGGAAATAGCCCCCTCACAGCCCCGTGGACTTGCCAAAGTCAAGCGTCAAATGTCTCCTCTCAGAGCTAGCAATCATTCATGTATTAGAGGACCCTTTCTGGTAGGCTCTCTGGCGCGCTCATCTCCTCAATGCTTTGGTCTTCTACCTGTCGGCCCATGTGGCCCCCACTGCCTCTTCTGTCTGCAATGCTCAAAAGCTTTAGGTCCCCTTAGCAAAAGATCTTCTTCATCACCTTGCTGTGTTTGCTAAACACACCTTGGGGAAGGAGGACAGTGTTCACGAAAATGCCTCTATAGGTTAACAAATGAAATAAGGTAAACACCGTCTAGATCGCCACTTTTCACAGCATAGTCTTGGCAAGATGATGCCTGTGTGAAAATTGAAACTGTCAGTATAAGTGCCCTGCCATCTGAGACTCAGCTGTGATCCCTGGCGACGCCAGCCGGTGGTGTCCGGGGCTGTGGTCCTGTGGCCCTGTGGCCCGCACATGCCTCACTAGTTTCAGAAATGGCTGAGTTGGCCAGAAAGGGCAACGTGGGCCCAGGAAGGGTGAGGTAGGCTGAAGGTGCACCCTTCCCAGTGGCAGAAAGACATAGTCAGTGGTTGACACAGCTTCAAGGTTGGACCCAATGCCAGCCACTCTAGGTAGGTCTTACTTCTGCATTTCTTAATCCATCAAACTTTATTTACAGTCAAAGTGAAACTGTCTGGTTACAGCTTTTTTTTCTTCTTTTTGCGGTACCAGGGATTGAACTCAGGACCCTGCATTTGTCAGGAAAGTGTTTATTCTCCTGAGCTATCTCCCTGGCCCCCTAATTACAGCTTTCAATTTTTTTTTCATGTACATCTTTCCATCTGTATACCTTCATATATATCCTACATATCTGTGAGGAAATGGTCATGTGTAGAGCAGAAACCCATGGCTCTGGGTCACAGGTGTGTGGCAATCAGGAGGGGCCTTTTGTCCTTAAGAAGGTGGCCAGGCTCAGCCATTGTGATGCCTCCCCGCAGTACTTGTGACCCTGAATCCCACAGGGAAGCCTTCTGCTCACTTCCTTTGCTAGGTGTCAACATCTGCTGGGGGGACAGGGGCAGCAGTGGGGCTCTAGGGAGGCAGCTGCGGCTTTGCTAGGCCGTGACCCAGTCCCGCCTTTCCAGGCACTCGGAACCAGACCCCAGCCACACCCTGGAGGAGAGGGTAGTGCACTGGTACTTCAGACTGCTGGACAAGAATGGCAGTGGAGACATTGGCAAGAAGGAAATCAAACCCTTCAAGAGATTCCTCCGGAAGAAATCGAAGCCCAAGAAATGCGTGAAAAAGTTTGTGGAGTACTGTGATGTCAACAGTGACCATGCCCTGTCTCTGCGTGAGCTGATGGGCTGCCTGGGTGCAGCGCAGGAGGAGGGTGCCTCGGGCACCAGGAAGCGCCACAGTAAGTGCTCTCCTCCTCCTGGTGCCCCTGCTCTTAGTGGCCCTGTGGTACCCTTCCCAGATTTCAGAGACAGCTTACACCTATCTGAGGGTGCTGAGAAGTGAGTCCTGTCCCCTGGCTGTTGGCCTTTGGTCACAGACGGCCCTTAGGATCAGCAGTAGGCCACTGGGAATTGATACCTGGTGTCCTGCTTACTCTTCTTGTTGCTAACATAAAACAACCAAGTTCAAAGTCAGAGGCAGAAAGGCTTAGTTAGCTCCCAGCTTGCAGAGGTTTCAGCCCATGATCAGCCGGTGCCAAGGCAGGGTGGCACATCGTAGAGGGCAGCAGTGCATGGTGGTGGAGGACAGCGAAAGCAGCAAGAGACAGAGAGAGGGATGAGTTGCTTCCTGTCCCTTACACTGCATGCAGGCTGCCCACCCTGGGGTGGATCCTTAGCCCCAGCACTGTGCTCAGAATCAGTCACACAATCCAGATTCAAGGCCTAAGGCTGCTTGAAGCTTCGGGGCACAGCTACACACAAAAGTGGTCAGAGGCACGTGGTTCTGGAAGGGCAGGAGCCAAGCGTGGCTCCTTAGTGGGGTCTTTGGGGCTCCATTTCCAGAGCTCAAGCCTCCCAGTGTGCTCTGCTTTGATCCTGGGAACTGCTGGAAATAAGTGGCCAACCCAGGGCTGGACTCCAGCTGTGAATCATTCCTGCTTTCCAGGCCAGTAGCCTTCACTATTAGCAGTTGACGACTGTCCTGTGTGGGCCTTGCTCAGTTAGCCAGGGGATTGAGGAGCAGAGATAATCCTAGGGTAGGTGGCATCCAAAGGCCTGGTGGAGACCTCCTATTGCTGACTTGTGGCTCTGATTCTGTGACACATTCCTTGGTAAAGACACAAGGGCAGGCACATGTGTCCAGGAGCCTGTGTCGTGCATGTGTGTCCTGGAGCCTATGTCCTGTATGTATGTCCCACAGCCTGTGTCCTGCACGTGTCCATCAGTCTGTGTCCAGTATGTGTGTCCTGGCATCTGCGTCCTGCAGTGTGTCCCACAGCCTGTGTCCAGCACGTGTGTCCCGGAGCCTCCGCTCCAGACCTTGGCTGCAGCACGTTCTCTGTGCCCTCTTATGTGTGAACCTCTAAGCTGAGCTGGGCTGTGGCTCCTGAGAGGGCCCAATGATGCAGTGACATCGACTCCAGTAGTGTCCCTGTCCCTAGAACTTGCTGAGACAGTCACTCAGCATTATGCAGACAAACCAGGCTGGAGCTGAACCCCATGGCCGTGCGGCCCTCCTCGCCAGTCTCATGGTGAGAAGCTAGGCGAAGATGGAGCCTCATGTTCAGTTTGCTGGCTGAGGTCAATCCCTGCCATACTGATGGCGGCAAGGACTGTGTGCCCCGTCACAGGGAAGAGCTGAACATGCAGTGGATGGAGACCTCTCCTGACAGCGCTATCAGGAGAAGGAAAGTCTAAGCTAGTGTAGAATGCTGAACTGTCCTAAGCAAACGTGTCCACACTTTGTCATCTTATTTGAAAATTCTGCTCCCTTCCTCTGCGAACTCAAAAAGTTATTATCTGGAAAAACTGGAAATTTGGTTAGAAAAACGAGCAGTGGGGATCTGGGTACATGTTAAGTTGATATTCCAAGTTTTACATTTCCCTTGTAGGATTTTTCAAACATTTTTCCTACATTTTTATTTCTCAGTTTTATTTATTTATTTATTTATTTTTAATCCTAGGGGGGTTTTTTGTTTGTTTGTTTTTGTTTTTGTTTTTTTTTTTGGACAGGGTCTACAGGATCTCACTATGTAGATCAGACTAGTAGTGATTCTCTCGTTTCCAGCCTCCCACGTGCTGGGATTACAGGCGCAGCCCACCACACCCATTCAATTTCTCACTTTTATGATCAGTTGGTTTTTTCCTATTCTGTATAACTTTTAAAGGGTTGAAAGTCAGTAAAACCTAAATATTCAGGAAGATAAGTTTTGACATATAAAACATCCAAATTAATATCAACTTCTTTTGTTTTCTGTATTTTTGCTAATTAACCAAGGTAAGTATTTTATCCTGAAAAGTGAGAAATTGAGTGAAGGGCATACACAACTTGTGGCCATTTATTCTGTTTCAAAACTTTCTACACATATACCAACTTTGTAAAGAAGTTAACTCTTTTTCACTATAACTCATCTTGAGTCGGCCATGACTGCTAATTACTAGAGAGACGGACAGTGGTAACCAAACAACAGAAAGCCCTGGGTAGCTGATCAGCTGGCATAGACTACGTTTGAAGTATCACTCTAGGAGTATTTAAATTTGAATCTTGGGCCTAATTTTCCTTGAAAGAGCGGCTACAAGAAGACAGCGCATAGAGCAGGCCAACTGCAGGGCTTGCTCGGTAGATTTTTATCGCATAGCTGCGTGCCCACAGTCAGCGGAAATACTGGGCAAGCCAGCGTCTTCTCCACCTTCCGCACTCCGTCTGGACACTGTCGAGGCAACAGGAAACGGGTGCTACCCCGGATCTCCAGGCTCACAGCCTGGTGTAGAAGCAAGACGAGGGTTGGGCAAGACCGCCCAGTGCCCAGGGTGACCGGGTGCGGAGGAGGGACGAGGGGGTGCACCGGAACACCCGGGTCAGCTGGGGTGAGCAAGCGCAGATGAGCCAGAAGGGGCAGGCGCACGTGTGCAGGCGCTGAGCGGCTCTCGGCAAGCCTGAGGCTGGAGTCGAAGTGGACCGGACCTAGGAGACCCTGGCTGGGCCCTGGGCGAGAGGCTGTGGAAGGCTCGGTAGGAAGGACTCGTCCAGGTGCGCTTTGAAGGCGTCAAGACCGGAAGGGCTGAAAGAGGGTGTTGCGGAGGGGTATGCAGGACCCCG
>NDGM011180487.1:0-16018 GCA_002564305.1 Octomys mimax | reverse complement strand
AAATAAACCAGACCCACATGTGTAAATATCATACAGTTTCCCTAGTATAAGAACTCAAAAGAAAAATAAATATTGAAAAGTATAACCCAGTTAAATGAAAAGGGATAATTGAAGGATTAGACAACGTGGAGAAAGAAAGGAAAGACAATTGGTAATATGGAAGGGGCAAAGTCATACACCTGTATGAAGAAGATGTTTAAGGCAATGGGCCTTAGAATTTCCATCAAGTTCTTGAAAATAGCAGTTAATTGGTAGAATTCTCACCCTAACTGCCTGTATATGCTGATATCTGCGAACTAAGTAACTACAGTGTGAATAGAAATGTGTAATACTAAAACCACGCTTGAAATACCTGTCATTTTGGTCTTCTAAATGCATACTGCATCAAATGTCATATCAATTATTGCTATACTCTGCTTATTTTTTTGAGTTTCTTTCTTTTTGTTGTTGTTTTTATGGGACAAGGGATTGAACTTGCTCTTGCCAGGCAAGCACTTATTCTACTGAGCTATCTTGCAGGTCCTTTTTTTTTTTTTTTTTTTTTTTGNTTTGGCTATACTCTGTTTAAAGTAAATTTTTGTAAAAGAAACTAAAAAGGTAATAAAAGAAAAAGAGAGAAGTAATAAAAATGCCATAAGTTTATCCTGCTACAATGTATATGGTTTGATTTCTAAATTTCTGTGTAAAAATGTGTAATTGTTTTTTAATATCCTTTTGGGATTTAAATTTTATATTATCCATGATTGTTGGAAAATAGTAGCTCCATTTTATGTCTAGGGTGTTTGATACACAGACAGAAATTGAGGTTAAGCTTAAGCTTAAATGACTCTGTTTTACAGGTAATAATATCATTAATTTGTTTTCTGGATGTTTAACAACTAAAGTTTGCAGACCAAAAATTAGAAAGATAAATGGACCAACATTTTGGTCCTAGCCCTCCAAGTTCAGAGAGAACTCAGGACATAAGTGAACCTCTGCTGTGACATCCTGTAATTAAATGGTGTCCCAAATTTTCTGATCAAGGAGATTATGGGACCACAGAGGAAAATGACTGACTATGTATAGTGTACCTAAGGAGAGTCAACTGGTGAGAAAAAGTTCTCTCAGGCTTTCACAGAGCAAATTGGTCAAGCTAGGGCGCATGGCTGACACTGACAAAAGATCTACAAGGTGCTGTGCATGGCTTCTGGGTAAATCCTGAGGGCATTTGACTCATCTTGTCAAATAACAAAAGTTACACTTTTTACTTATATAAGTCCTTCTTTCACTTGATCTTAACTATCCAGCAGAAAAGTATAACTACAAGGTTTAAAAAAAATAAAGCTACATTAATATGCTGAGCTGTAAGTGGCTCAAGTCAGCAACTTCTGACAATTGCCAGATGTGCTGATGACTCATTACTGTTATAGACTATTGGTCTATGTTGGGTTAATTTGCTGAATTCAGGTACCTACAGTCTTTGGACTGGCATCAAATATGAAAAAGCCCTTTAAAGCCTTCTCCAAATATAGCTGCTCTAACTGCAATGGAATATCCATCTCTGAGAAGACAAAACAAAAATGGTGGATATGTTGGGAGCCATGGAGGCTAGAAAATTGATCCAAAGTGTGTAGGTGGAACTGGACCTCAGTGCCTAAAGCAACCAAGCTACCTAAGTCCTGAGATAAATATCCTGTCTGGCTAAAGTCAGCTATTAGTCACCAGGAAACCTTGTGTCACATAGCAAACTTTGTGTCACATGTTACTAACTTTGCAACAGCATAAATATAATACCTTTTTATTGTGGAAAAAAATACATATACACAGGATACTTGGGATAAATATACAGCTACTTTCTCTTAGTTCATTGAGAAGAAAGTTTTGTACTAATATTGTTTAGATAAGATATCATGTCTGCCTCTTGTTCTTTACTATGAAGACAATATACAATGTATTAATTATTGTAACTGTCCTCCTAATGTATTTTAAAATGGTTTCATTGATATTTTATCTTTTCTCATTAAAATGAATAAAAGCATAAAAAGTTAACAATTATTTAAAAAAAGAATCTTAACTACTTTATCTGCCAAAATATTCAGTGATTTTGTTTTTATATCCTGGTTCTTGATCCACTTTGACATCATTTCAGTTAACCGTGAATGATATTGGTTGGATTCAACTTCTGCACAGAGAAACAATTTTCTATTTTTTAAAGAGACTATATATTTTCTCCAGAGAGACAATATTTAAATCCTTTGTCGAGGATTAAATGGTTAAAGTTGCTTGGAAAAAAACAAAACAGAATTAGGGCCAGCGATATACCTCAGAAGACTAAGTTCCTGCTTTGTCAAGAGCAGGGACCAGGGTTGGATTCCTTGTCCCACATGCCACGCTGGCTCTTCACCTGGGACACACTGAGCCAGCGAACAAGTCCTGATGTGGTGTCACCCGCCTGCAATTCCAGCGCTGGAAAGGCTGAAAACAAGAGGATCATTATGAGTCCGAGCTATGTAGTGAGACCCTGTAGCAAATATATAAATTTAAAAAAGAATTTAAAATTCAACAAAAAATTTCTGTGGTATTCCTGTCATAATAATAATTAATTGGTATGCAAAGATGCTTCATATATATGATGTAAGAGTTCTTAAAACTTACAATGTTAATTGGACTGTTTTACACTTTTGTAAATAGTTCATGAAGGAGGAAATAGAACTTTTATGAGAATTTAGGGGATAGAGAGGAGTGGTTTCATAAAATGCCAAAAATTAATTGTTAATAAAATTCAAAACCTAATATACACTGAGAAAAAGCAAGTTAAAATACAGGTATGTAAATTAACCTATTTAATATGCATTTTCCTATCACTAAAAAATTGACTAATTCACTGCCTCATGGAATATGCATGAAAATCTAAACAAAATATGTTGAAATGAATGAGATAATACACATATCAATTTATAAGTATTATGCATATACACACTTTGCCTGAAGTTTGATACTGTCTTACTTTTCTCAATCCTGAGACAAAAATATCCAGCACCCAAAGTTAAAAGGGGAAACATTTTATAACTCAATTTGTAGAATTTTCAGTCCATAATTAATTGGTTCCAAGATAGGGTGGAACATGGCAGAGGGGCCACAGTTCATGGTGGTGGAAGGTAACAGAAGCAACAAGATAAAAGAGAGAATGGAGAGAGGCAGTGGGAAAGAAAGGAAGGAGGTGGAACAGAGAAGGAGATGGAGACCCAAGCTTCTTTCTGTCCCCTATATTGTACCCAAGCTACCCGGATTAGGAACAGTGGCAATCTAATCAATGGACCAATCCAGGAATCACCCACCCTTAATCCCAGCACTCTGAACTCCAGCATTGCACCGCAGCGGCTCAGTAATACACAACAGATCCAGCCATCTCAGAAACAACTCTGTCCTACATGAGGCTTCAGGTGTTCACCTAGACACAAACCATAATAGACACCATTTTATATTTTCAATATTAATTTCTTTTTCTTTCTCCTCCTCCTCTTCATCTTCCTCCTCCTCCTCTTCCTCCTCTTTCTTATCTTCTTGAGACAAGGTCCGGGCCAGTTTGAACTCTCCGGGCAGCCCAGGCTGGCCTATAATTCAGGATCCTCCTACCTCAGGCTCCCAAGGGCCTAGGATTAGACAGTGAGCTACTATGCTCACACTTCTTTGCTTTTCATTTTGATTTCTCACTCAATACTCTTTGAATTTCTAAACTGAAGTAATTTGATCTTATTGAGAGCACTTTGAATAAGAGAAATTTTATTATTTATATCCAATGTCATTCTTTCTTGCTTTGAAGGACTTGTTTATTTGCATTTCATTTTTCCTCTTCTTAGTTTTGTCAGTTCAAGTGTTATTATTTCTCACTTCTGATTGCTAAATTGTGCTATCTTATCTGTTTTATAGTTATTTTAAGTTAAGGAAAGAATCAACTTGCAGACGGTTTCATTGAAAAGGCCCAAAATGGATTCTTGAAATCAAATATACATGATTCTAGTTTGAGAGAGAGAGAAATCTCCATACAACCAATACTTATGACAGTTCCTGAACAGTTGCAGGCAAATATGAAAATGGAGCCATCCCATTTTCTCAGTTGTCAAAGAATTTAGCAATAGAAAATTTCAGTCGAGAAATACAGTCAGTTATTTTGTTAAAGCAAAAAAAAAAAAAAGAAAGAAAGAAAAAGAAATTACACATTCTCTGAAATTCTAGCCACATAAGATAGTATAAGGGAGAATGGAATCCATTCCCCATAACCAAAATTTATCACATATTGGTTGCATGACTGTCGATAATATACAAACTATCACATAAAAATTAAAATTAATCTTTAAATATAGTATTTATTTTCAGTATGCACATGTGTATGTGTTTTCATAAATATGAAAGCTGCATGAATATCACTGTGTAAAGTGTAATGTGTCGCAATATTTCTTCATTTCTTAAAATAAGCTTGGAAGTTTACCACAAACAAAAAATAAAACAAAACAAAACAAAACAAAACAAAAAACCCCAAATGACCCATTTATCCATTAGGAATTTTTCTCATGTTAGCCAAAATATGTTACCATAATTACTACCGAGTAATATAATATGGGGAAAAAGTTATTAGTTGTGTTTATCAACTAATGTAGAATTGGAAGCAAAAACAAAATTTTGCCAAATACATCTGTTTGTGAACCAAATTTTTTGCAAACAAAAGTATTCATTAATGGAAGTACCCCTGAATTTTGGTAGTTTCTAAGTTCTGAAGCTGGTATAATTTAAAATATGACTATTTTGGGCTGGCGAGATAGCTTGTTGGTCTAAGCACCTGTCTGGCAAGCGCAAAGACCCAGGTTCAATCCCCAGTTCCACATACCATGCCAGCCCTGAAACTGGGTGTGGTTGGGCATGCCCCACCACTCAGATGTGCTGGGGAAGCTGACAGAGGAGGATTACTGTGAGTTCAAGCTGTGTAGCAAGACTCTGTACTAAATAAATAAAATATTTTTTAAAAAATTTAAATAAAAATATGATTGTTAAAAACATTCAAAAAGGATAAATTAGATACTGTCAAATGACTCTGAGAATTCATTTCAATAATTAGGAAAAAAATAATGCATAAAGTTCAGTACTTCTTTTAGTAACATCACTCTTTTATGGGGAGATGACTGAAAATTGAACACAGGCCTTTTGCACTGAGCTCCATCCCAAACCTTTTTGGTTTCATTATATCTTTCATGTTGAAGCGACCTCTACATTTTTTCTTATTATCCATACGTTCTGTATAGCCATATTTTAAGTTAGCAGTCTTCTAATTATGAGAACTTTTCCCATATTATATTATTTGGTAGCAATTATGGTAACATATTTTGGCTATCACGAGAAAAATTCCTAAATGTAGGATAAATGGGTTATTTTGTTGTTTTGTTTCTTGCTTGTGGTAAACTTCCAGGCTTATTTTAACAAATCAAGAAATATTGCGACACTTTACACTGGCGGCGGCAGCATGTGGATTTGTTCATTTCTTCTTGCACCTGCACCTGATGAAACAGATTGGCTCAGTTTCTGAAAATTGGATTGAGAAAATATATTTTGGTATTTATATGTCTATTTTATAAATTGTGAGTTACTACAGTTTGCCATGTTTTATGGGTTAATTTATCTACTTTGTTTTTGATGTATATGTCTTAGGTTTCAGCATATGAAAATGTATACACATACCTGAAGTATGTGTTCTATTTCTAATAGCTTTCATGTTTGTATTGTATATGTTGATTTCCACCCTGTAGCCTAAAATACTACATATACAATGGTATAGTTTTCTTCTCTTCTGGTGCAAGGAATAGCCCCTGTGATATAAGATAACACACACATATTTTAGTGTTTTTAACATCATATTTGTTTTCTGAAGGATCGATTGTTATTTTATTTTATTTAAAATACAAAGCCAGACATTAAACATCATTTGACAAAAGCCCCACCCTTTCCTACAGCCTTAAAAATGCTTGTTTTGTGTACACATGAATAAACACACAATGAAACATGCACATCTAAGAGTTTTTTTCCTATTTAAATATTCACCTGTGTATTCTCAACATGTACTAATATTTAGTGCTTTTGTATCTACATTATGTAAATCTATGCTGTTTATTCATGTGTATAATTTATTGAAATCTCAGACAAACTTTTCATGTGAATATTTCACTTAGTTACCCTATTATATTAGCATTTTATATTAGAATTTACTAGGTCTACTGTTAATGTTTGAACTCATATTTTATAATACTGACGTTTCCTATAGGAGTGTAATACAGATATTTCATCTACCATCCAGAATGGAGCTCTGGAAGTAAGGGTATCCTTTGACCCATACTCTGGCACCTCATTTCACAAATCTAATTTGTCCTACTGTTTTTAGAATCAATGACCACATTTATATTTGTGTGGAAATGATGACCATAGTTGTGTTTATCAAGTAATGCAGAATTGCAAGCAAAAAAAAAAATTTGCCAAATACATGTTTGTGAACCAAATTTTTCGCAGACAAAGTATTCATTAATGGAAGTACCACTGAAAGTGTTAGTATCTAAGTTCGGAAGCTTGTATAACTTCAAATATGACTATTTCAGGCTGGGGAGATAGGTTGGTGGCCTAAACACCTGTCGGCAAGCGCAAGGACCCAAGTTCAATCCCCAGTTCCACATACCATGCTGGCCCTGAAACTGGGTGTGCTTGTGCATGCCTGTAATCTCAGTGCTGGGGAAGCTGACAGAGGAGGATCACTATGAGTCCAAGCTGTGTAGCAAGACTCTATTCTAAATAAATGAAAATTTAAAAAAAATTTTTTTAAAGAGTTGGAGGGGGAGAAAGTGCTTGATAACCATTTCCTACAGTACCCAGGTTTTAGTGTTGCTCTTTGTGTTATAAGAAGCTGCTTCCATCAGACTTTAAGCTCTGCATCCTCAGAGTTATGGCCTTAACGATATCGCGATTCACTGCAAATCTTTCTGAACTCCTGTCAATCTAATGTCCTCATGGAAACTGCAGAGCAGCGTCTTAGCTAAATTAAGCCTGTGTTATATCCCACATAACTAATTAGACTCCATCCTCATTTTTCCCCCGTGGTCTTTACTTATTTGCTACCCTAATGAACTAGATAGATATGTAATATCGCTATGGTGAAAATTTCCGGTCTTGTTCTCCTATTCTTTTTTGTCTTGTCTTGTCTTTTCTTTCTTTCTTTCTTTTTTTTGTATTTTAGGGAAGGCTCTACAGGGTGTTCAGGATCTCACTACCAGATCAGACTTGTAGTGATCTGCCGGTTTACAGCCTTCCAAGAGCTGGGATTATAGGTGCAGGCGCCATCACGCCCAGTCTCAATTGCAGTCTCAGCTCACCCCGGTGGCGAGGCCAGCACAGCATGCCAGGAGATCGAACCTGAGGCCTCTGGGCCTGCTTGCAGGTCCTCTAATCCTCTGAGTTATTTGGACAGAACAACTTGCTCTTCTATTCTGTTTTCAGTGATATTACTGGATTTTATGTTCTATATGTCAGTCGCTTTCCAGATTTTTTCATAGGCCCGATTTTCACCTTCAGTATCAAAGGGAGAATTTTATATGACCATCGAGTACCTCGAGATCATGCTTAACACATATTGTATTAATTTATTTAGGAATTCTTAATAATGAGAAGAAAGGGCATTTTAGTGAGAGTTTATGAGTAACTTGGGCTGGAAAGATTGAATAGCGGTCTAAGTGTCAGCCTGGCAAACACATTGACCTAGGTTTGATCCCTGTGGTACTATGCCCAGTACCACATCCAATACTGGCCCAGAACCCTAGGAGCCTGGGCCACTGAAACTGGGCATAGTCGAGCACACCTATAACCCCAGCACTGGAAAGGCTAGGAGTCTGAATTGTGTAGCAAGACCCTGTATCAATTAAATAAATAAGTAAATTAATTAATTAACTAATTAATTAATTTCAAACAACAACAAAAAGAGTAGCTGCCTATGAGTATCAGAGCAGACTCTCCTGAGCAAAGGATCACCTATAGCAAGGCTAGGCTAGGCTGGGCTCGGTGAGAGAGCCCGGCCCAGAGCCTTGAGAATGTATGAACTTGGAAGCTGGAGGCCGAGGCACACCACTCTCTGCAGATTCTCACAGATAGGGCCCAGGAATTTGTGTCCTGGAGGTTGCAAGAGAAAATCAGTAAAAAAAAAAAAAAAATTAAGGGAAAAAACTTGATGAACATATTATCTTATTTGATTCCGTGGATCTTATTCATACATATTGGAATGTGTAATATTGCTTTGCACTGCAGTGAATGAGGATTATGCCAAGCAAATGATCTAAATGCTGTTTTACTTTTTGTTAGAGGGTTTGAAATAGAGTGACATTTTATTGTCCTTCACGTATTTCCCACATTTTTGCTAGTCTTTCAAATCATCCAAGTATGAGATTGAGGTTAACTTCCGGCAAAACCAGTCATCCATAGCTCAGTTCTTTGAATAGTTATCGGAAATGTTTTGTTCATATAATTATTTTACTACAACAATACATGCTACAGATTTTCAAAAACAAGAATTGCAAATTAACATTGGTTGTTATATTAGCTGTTTCTATTGTCAAATCTGTTGCTCAGATTTACAGAAACAATTATGCAAAATCAGACAAATAGTTTCTGTCTTTGATTCAGCTATTTGTTTTTGCTTTTGTTTTCACTATTCAAACTAAAATTTGAAAAAAATGAATGAATTCGCTGTCTAGTTAGTGGAGCTATTTTACTGTCTTTCTTTTAATTCTTACTACATGCTGTAATAAGTGAAGAAAAGCCAAACATGTATAAAAGTTTAAGAAAATGTTGGATTTACAAGCTCTTTTAGGAGTCCTCAAAAATATTGAAAGAGATTTTCTTAGCCGTTGCTTTCATTATAACATTGCTTAATAGTCTGTTTTTACCTCTAAATTTAAAATCTTTCTCTCTGTCTCTCTCTCTCTCGATTTTCACTACCACTCATATAAAGCATTTTATGGTACATACTGTACATAGTCATAAAAATAAACAGCATTACATTCTGAGTAATTTTCCTTTTCATGTATTATATGGTGCTTCCAATATGTTCTAATGAAGAGTAGATGAGGGTATGTCTTAGAAAATAGGTTAGTGTAAGCTCTTCACTCAAGCTTAATGTGTTTTAAAAATGTAAAAATATATCAAATGATGTAAAATATTGTACATGATGTATGAAATACTTGGTGAATAAAAATATATGTAATAATAAAAGACTTGAAATAATTATTCCATATCATTACTTAATAGATTTTTAAAAATTTTTCAAGCAAAATTCTTTTACTAACATGTTGATAAAAGGTTAGAATCAGAAAATTTTTGACCACTTCATAAAGCTGAAGTTTGAATGAAATTATCTTCACTAAAAACAGCAGAAACCACATTAATGATTTATCCCTCTCTTCATTCATCTCTAACATACAACTCATGTAAATAGCTTTGAACAGATTTGAGACTTAACAGATGTTATAGTCCACTTTAAAGTCTCAGAAAAATGTAAGTACATTTTCCCACTAAAATCACCTAAAGTTCTTTCATGTCACAGACTGTTCTTACTGCTGGGCTGTGGAAGTGACTGCTTGCACCAATTTATTTTTGCACTGGTATGCTGTTACCTGGGATTCTCTTCATTAAAATATCTTCTTCGATCAAAGCATTATGCTTCTAGAAATCTCCTTTAAAGTGAGGGGAACATAAAATCTTAATTCGTGTTTTAATATTATACTTTAATGCTTATCAAAATGAGAAGCAGAATTAAGACATACCCATAAGGTAAAGGAACATACACATGATTATTTTGTGCTATAAAAAGGAGAAAGCTTGAATTGTGAAGGTGAAAGCAAAGAAAGGGCAGAAGAAAGGAGGGAGGAAAAAAACAATGATTTTTTTGTATGTGCATTCCACTTGGAAACAGCATAATTATTAGAGTATGAACAGTTTTTGGTATATGGAAAATTATATTAGTGAATTTTATGGGAAAAATAAAAGAGATAAAACTTGGTTCAAATACATCAAAATATTAGGGTATGAGGCTAGCAAACAAGCACTCAGTTGTATCTATGTCCAATTAAACTTTTGACCCTGAGCAACTACTACATCCTGTATTTTATGTGCCCAGTACTAGAGTTTTCAGCAGAGTGGAATATTCCAATCTATTATAGTGACTTGAGTCATCCAGGCTGTACCTCCATTTGTTTCCTAAGAATTTCTTTGTTTTTGTCCTTCTTCCTGTCCTTTTCCGAAAATTGTTTTATATATTCTTTAAGCTATCCAATCCCTTTCCTAAAACAGCTTGTAGTTTCACTTGGATGAATTTAATTTCTTGGAAACAACTGATGTAATCTCATCTCCACTTTTTTGATTTAAAACTTGCATGACGTCTGTCAGAGGAAGTATTTTTTCAGGCTGTGTGAAATTTGTTTCTCCTGTGTTGCAATTCTCATCAGCCCAAATGAACCTTTGCTTCTTAATTAACTTGGGTTCCACTTTCACTTAATATCTACTGTACATTTTGGCTCTTATCTACACTTTGAGTTTCTCACACCAGACACAATGAGGTATTTACAAATGTCTGACTTATTTTTCTCATGCATATGGTCTCAAGATCCATCGTTTTCACTATAAGTGTCTCAGGTTTATCTTTTTACATGGCTGAGGAATCTTCCATTGTGTTAAAAAAATTCTTTTTTTTTTTTTTTTCAGAATTGAGGATTGAACTCAGGCCCTTGCCCTTGCCAGGAAAGGGTTTATTCTACTGAGCCATCTCCCTGGAACAAGAGTATCTTTTTTTTAGTCCATTCATCACGGAAGAGCATTTTGGCTGTTTCCAAGATTTCGCTATACACCTGGGTGTCTACAGATCACTGTGCTGTGATACTTTTAATTGCTTAGGGAAGACACCAAAAAACAGAATAGTGGGGTCAGATGGAACCTCGAATTTTAGTTTTTGAAGAATCTTCACACTGATTTCTACAGTGCTTTCACAAGTCTACAGAACAAATCCAAACAGACCAAGCTGCTGTATCCTTTTTCCAGGTTTGTTTGTTTATTTATTTATATTTTTATAATTGACCCTATTGGTAAAATCTATACATAAAGATCAAATGTCTCATAGGGAATTGGAATTGTATATGATATATCTTAGTTCTTTTTTTTTTTTCTAGTTCCTCTACCCTCTCTTCAAACCCTGTGCCTCTCATTTATAAAACTTTGCTACCATTATATCCTTCATTTTCTCACTTTTCTTTTTCAATTCTCCTTTCTTTGTGAACAAAGAAAGGAGAATTCTTCATATTTCTCAATATCTATTACACATTTTGGTTCTTATTTACTCTTTAAATTTCTCACACCAGAGAGACAGTGCAGTATTTACACATGTGTTTAATTCGTTTCACTTAAGAGTATGTTCTCATGGCCTATCCTTTTAGATATAAATGACTTGAATTTATCCTTCTTTGTGGATGAGTGGTACTCTGCTGTATAAAAAATAGGCATCTTTTTTTTTATCCATTTGTTAGTTGAGGGCTTTGGGTTGTATCTGAAATTTAGCAATTATAAATTATGCTTCTATAAATATGGGTGAACATATCTTGCTGTGGTACGATACTTTTGAAGAAGGAGAATAGCTGGGTCAAGATAACCACAGTTGAGAAATTTGCCAATTATTCTTCAGACAAAGCACAATATCTAAGACATATAAAGATATGAAAATGTCAGATCTCCCAAATTTAAATACCTAATCCAAAAATAAGCATCTGAAATGAGTAGATGCTTCTCAGTAGTACAAATGACACATAAATACATGAAAAAATGTTTATCATCAATGATTATTTCAGATGCAAATTAAAACAACACTGAGATTCTATCTCCCTACAAAAAATATGGCTATAATCAACCCACCAACCAACCAACCAACCAATCAATCAATCAATCAATAAACAATGCTGATGTGGAAGTGAGGGAAAGGAAACTTCCTCCATTGTTGATTTTTTTTGTTTGTATATCTCATTGACAAGAATATCCCATTTACTAATAATTGCATTACATAAAATACTTAATGATTAATATATTTCTTTTGATTTGATAATTACCTTCAGAGTCCATTCTGTAAGATGTTTTAAATTTAAATGTAATATTTAGAGTTGCATTAAAGGCTAGGGAGATAGCTCAGTAGAATAAGCACTTGCCTGGCAAGAACAAGGGCCTGAGTTCAATTCTTGATTCTGTAAAAAAAAAAAAAAAAAAAACAATTAGAAATAACTCTTCTTTCTGAGGATTGATTTTCCTTGAGCTTCTTTTCTAAAAAGTATGTTGGGTGTATACTCTATTTTTCTTTCTTTAAATGAGCAACATTAGTTTCAGACTATTTGAAAGGTTTTCAAAATGGATATGAAGGGCCAGCCAGACAGCTCAGAGAATTAAAGCACCTGCTAAGGCAGACTCAGGGGCCGGGGATCGATTCTCCTGCTTAATTTGTGCTGGCACAAATCCCTGAGGTGTATTGAGATGGTGATTGAGACTGGACATGGTGGTGTGTTCCTGTAATGCTAGTGCTTGGGAGGCTGAAAACAGGAGAAACACTGTGAGTCTGGGCTGCGTAGTGAGACCCTGTAGACCCTATCCAAAATACATTTAAAAAAACCCAACCAACCAAACAAACAAACAAACAAACAAAAACAGAAATGAGTTCTGCTGCTTAAGCTTAGGAAAAAGATATTATTAATTAAAATTGACTTTAATGTTTTTAATGTACTGCAATTGGCTGTTTTTCAATTGAAATCTTCAATAAGTTACATTAATTTTATTACATTTTTAAGAAATGACAAGAAAAGCAAAAAGGACTACTTTTTTAAAAATATGGGTTCATCATGCAGGCATATTTTGAATCTCTCTGATTATTATTCATTTAATGTTGATGTAAAGGAGGTGCACAAGGAAGGAGACCGTGGCTCACCATGGCTACAACAATTCAGACTTCTGAGAAGAATAAGTCTCAGTAAATAACACTATGTATTAATTATTCTAAGTCTTTGGATTTTATTTTCTTGTGCCTATGCAATTCTTACTATATGTAATGGCATTATACTCTGAAATTGGGAGAAAAGAACCTTTTTTTTGGGTAACTCATACAAATACATGTACTATCTTTCTCTTCTGGTGGTGGATTTGACTTTCATCAAATGTGAATGCTTTCAGAAAATAGCATACCATGGGAATTTTGTCAACAGACATCACTCTAAAAGTGTTAGTCATTCTCAAAAGCATGTGTAACACTAAAAATGATCCAAGGAGCAACCATTTCATGGTAGGATATCTGGAAAGCTGATGCAGAAACTTTCATTGCTAACTAAACTATGAAAGGAATGGTCAGCATTTTGATCTTTGCAAAGAGGGATGCTGTTCCACATTGCCGTGAGAGTTACCTATTCTGAGAAAATCTAACACTATGTAACAGTGGAAATTCCTATTACATTATCCCATAGAACATTATTTTCTGCTAACAGAGCAGAAAATGAGATCATAATTAAATATAGAATTTTAGTGGAAGCCTATATATTTACAGCTCCAAAGATTTTAGTGTTTATTACAAACCATGACCATAGAGTTTTAATTAAATCAGGTATATGGGCTGCAGAGATGGCTCAGCATTCTAAGCACCTGCCTAGGCAAACACAAGGACCTGGGTTAGATCCATGGTACCTCATGCCTTGCCAGCCCCACCCCCAGGTGTAGCAAGGTGCCCACCAAGACAGCATGGTCTCTTGCAACTGTAATTCCAGAAGCTGAAACAGAAGAATCACTATGAGTTTAAGCTGGGTAGTGAAACTCTGTACCAAATGCATAAAATAAAAAATTAAAAAATTGTCTGCTTAAACGAATCAGGTATGGGCATGCACATACATGTATTAGATATTAAAATGTCAAAATCATCCTTTCTATTATCAGATTAATAGATCATGCAATTTTGTTTTTGTAGCTAAAATGATTACCTGTTGTAAAGCCAGGCTTTGAATGTTGTAAGGAGTATTGTTTTATCTAGAAGAAATTTTTTTTATTTTAATTGAAAAAGTAAATCATATTCTATAATTCCTGAAAGTTATACTTGATATAAATTTACTATTAATCATAATGTGAGCATTTTCAATCCACAATTTTGAAGTAATTTTCATTGGTAATCTATTGTAAACAGAAAACGACATTCCTCAGTGTTGACTCAGTATAAACTACTGATGTCAGTTGTACAGGATTAAAACCTACATTTTCTTTAGTGACTCAAACTTTGATACTCTTGTGGGCTACAAATCTCCCACTTTGAGCACTTGCCTCTCACCTAGCTGTGAATTTAATGATGAATCATATTTGTACTTACTCTTAAGAAACTTTTAATCTAATTAATAGACCATAAGGACAACTAAATCATAATTCCAAGATTTTGAATCAGTAGTAAAGAAAACACAGTGAAACAATGAAAAAAGAAAGAAAGAAAGAAAGAAAGATTGGGCTGAAAAAAAAATTCTATTTCTTTGACCTGAATTTTGAGGTAAACAGAGTAGTTCTTTAAAGCAAGAAAGAAAATGGTAAATTCCTCACTAAGAATTTGCACAACAAAATTATAAAAAGAGGAGAATATTGTCCTATAAAACAAACAGAAAATAGGTCAATATAAGTGTTACTAAGAGGTATATCAAAACAATAATGCAATAGGTGCACAAATTTAATGGGCAAAATAATGTGTATTATTCGAGAGCAATCTATCATCTGTATGTATCCATATGTTATTAAAAAGTCATGAGCTTGTATTGATAATTTTTTGATTGGCTCAAACCAAAATACTTTATTAATATCAAATTTAATTTGTGTATTAACATATATGAATATTTATGGGGTATACATAATATAACACACTAAAGCATAAAGCAGCTTATTTTTAGTAATTCAAATTGGCTCCTTCAAGTGCTTATTTATTACTTAAACTAAAAACAATGAGTTAAGTGTTTATTCTTTTAAGAAAATGAAATGGAAGGGATTATTATGTCTTTATGAATTTTCAAGGGTCATGATGAATTTGCCTTCAAAATTTATTAATATAATTTCATATTAAAATTCTTGGTAGAATATAGCTGTTGTCTTTCACTTGAAATCTTAGCCTTTAGCTGCCTACTGCAGTATTTCATAAATAAAACATTCCACTAAATTCTTTATAGAAAGGATATTTATGCATGAATAAGTATTGTTCAGGATGGAGCCTTGTTTTATTAGCTACTCAATGAAGAAAAGACCTTATTATGGAATTTGTTTACATAAAAATGGTAGATTTGACTTCTGTTTTATAAAGAACAAGTAAATATCAAGTAGAGTCATATAGTCCAAGGAGAAATGTTCATATGAGACATCACATATTATTTGTAATGAAAGCACTGAAAACTTCCCTTTGCTGAAGATTGTGATAAATAATTTGAGGGATTTTTTCAGAAGAGCTGTAAAAAAGTCACATTAAATATATTATTCCACTTTAGTGACACAGAATGCATCCTTTCAGATATTTATATTATATACATATAAGTGGAATGGGTTTATATTTCATTCTAAACATTTGCTTAATTGTTTTGAATCATGGGATATATATATATATATATATATATATATATATATATATATATGATTTTTCTACATAAAACAGATTGATAATCACATAGCAATGTATGTTTACATTCTTTTTTGTTTTTGTTTTTGGTGCCAGGTATTGAATGTAGGACCTTGTTCTTGCCACGCAGGTGCTTATACCACTGAGCTAACTCTCTAGCCCCTATGATTACATTCTTTATGACACATTATATAGGGCGTAAGTGGAAATTATATATATATATAATTTAATATATAATACATATAATATATAATATATATTATATATACAATTTCCACTTATGTCCTTTATAATATATAGGGCAATATATATATA
>NDGM011180482.1:0-21206 GCA_002564305.1 Octomys mimax | reverse complement strand
CGCCAAGCTTGTTCCAAGTGGGTGCTTTAGACCACTGAGCCATCTCGCCAGCCCTGATTTTCTTTATTTTAATAGACAGAGTCTTGCTTTGTTCCCAGGTTGATGCAGAACTCCTGAGCTCAAGCTGCGCTCCTGCTCAACCTCCTATGTAGGTGACATACTGCCACATGCCACTCTGACATAAAATCGTGACATTTTCAAAGGGTAGGAGGTAGAAAGAGCACCAATGTGGAGAGAAAGAACAGCAGAGGGAATGGGACTTAAGTGGGTAAGACAACTGCAGTAAAAGCAGGGACAAAGCTTGACTTCCAGGTGCTTGTGGCCATCCCAACCTACAAAGAGCTGGCCTTGTGTTTAGATTACAGCCTGGACAGTTTTCCCAATTATGTAAGCCATGTCCGATAACAGTTCAACATATGGATCTCACTTTTACTCACACATAAATCTACTTTGTTCCATATATTTCTCAGGAAACTTCAACTTTAATCACTGCCTCTTGTTTGAAGTGGAAAAGACAAGTCACAAAGCAAGACATTTACACTTAGAAGGGATGGATTCCCTCAGGGTAGAAGAGAGAGGTTGAACAAAACAATAAATAATTTCTGAAAATTGCACATCTAGAAAGCATGCTTTCTATTCCTGTCATGTTCTTATTACATCAACACTTTTTTTTAAGAACTATGCTATGGTGTGTAATCACTGTTTTATACATATTTATAATGAAGATTTCAAAAAATTCAATTCAGTTAAGAAGATAATTGGAATTAGACATACCTGAGCTTAAATCTTGTTTTTAATTAATTTTTAAATCTTCAAGTATGGGAAAGTTAGGTAAACAATTAAGGACTCATCACTTTCTTGCAAATAATTACTTATTTTATAAGTAGTTGCAATAAGATCATGCATATTAACACTTTGGAATAAATTCATGAAAGTATATCCTCAGCAACACAGACATGGGCATGACTACAGTTACTTGGAACAGTGTTAGCCTTGAGAGAACTTAGGGAGGGGACAACTCTAAAGACTAATTCCCAGATCAGGATCATATTCTTGACAATCCAGTCTAGATTTTGCTCTTGTTATCCTTGTTACTGGAGTTGTCCTGTTTTACTTGTGGTGTGTGTGTGTGTGTGTGTGTATTTATTTATTCATTTATTTATTTATTATTTTTCTGTAAAGCTTGAACTAATAGTGATCCTCCTGTCTCAGCCGCCCCAGCACTGGAACTACAGGCATGCATCACCATGCCCAGCTTCAGTAACCTGCATGGCATGGGGCTGGCATAGCATGTGGTACCTAGAATTGAACCCAGGTCTTTACATTTGCCAGGGAGGCACTTGGACTGCCCAGCTAACTTCCCAGCTTTTGTTTCTAGCAACTTTCCATGATTTCCTCTTGACTCCTGGAACCAAAGTTTTAATTTCCTCAAGCAAAAGTAGAGGAGTAAACACAAAGAGACATCTTCAATTTTTCTACATTTTTTCTCTTATTCTCAATTATGTTATTTACATTTATAATTCTTTATGCTTGTTTATAAAAATAAAATTCATAATTTCACTACATTTACATTTATAAGTTATATGTTCATATTTTTATATTTTATACTTATATTAAACTAGTTTATTGAATAGTTTGAAAATTTAAGGTCCTTATTTATTTGCCAGACTTAGGTATATATATATATATATATATATATATATATATATATATATGCTGCTCCTTACCTAAAAAAGTAGAAGAGTGATAAGAAAAACAATAGGCATTATTTCCTATAATGAATTGGAAATGTAGTTTACAAACATGCCTACTATAACCTACTGGTCAATTGGTCTAATTTCCAGAATATTTTTTTTTCCTATGCTCAAGTGACAATTCTTGGTACTCATGTTGTAATGATAAATACAGTAAAAATAATAATGGTACAGAGTAACAGATATGAATTACTTGTGTTTATGTATCAAATATTGAATTCAAAAACAAATGAAAATAAGTTTAATGCTGATTTTGGATATTTGGAGTAAAATTATTTAAGTTTTTACCTGTTATGAACTATAGTTTTGCTGAGCCTAATAGCACATACAGTGTAAGAAATAAATTTTTTAAAAAGTCTTAATTAACCTGTGATGTTTTTATCAACCAGAAAAGATGACAGATCTGAAATAGCTTTCTTTATACAGAGCTTAAGATATAAATACATGCATGTCATTGTTTTAGTGATAGTACAAACTGGCTTTGGAGACTTCCAGTAATCTTTCAGTGATATTTTCATGGGTGCTAGAAAGTAGCAACCATGGACAGAATGGGTTAAATTTGCCACATTTCTTTTATTCATTTATACCAAATAGAATCAGCTATACTATTTTGCATTCTAATTTACATTTTTACATGAGAATGAGGTCCTGGCATTAGAATGTTACATATCCTGTGTGAAATTTAGTCCTCTCCTCTATTAGCTTGACCATCTGCTATTTTGTATTTTTACAGGCTGGACATTTCACCTGTTACTCTGAGTTTAGTAAAGCTATAAATAGGAAGAAGTAAAAAGGTTATCCAATCAAAATGCAGAATATAGATAAAGGTCAGGGTGGTAGGGCATGCAATTCTAATTCTCAATATATATCAGATAATAAAAATCTGACACCTCATTCTTTCGGAAAAAATTTTAATAATAGAACTGAAAACACTTTTGAAATTATTTTCATATAGGACTGTAGAGTGAAAGCAGAATAATAGTATTTGTCCATTTCCATTAAATTTTTAGGATTATATACAAAACAGAAAAATAACAAATTTGAAAGTTCCAGGTTCTTATACATTTATTTTGTATTCATCAATGGATTATAATTTGAATTATACACAGGCAAAAATAGAATACATGTATGCAGGAAATCATAGAGTTATAAATCAAATTTTGAAATAAAAGATAATATGGCATCATTGATATTGTAATGCATTAATTTTTTATTTAATTTATAATATTGATAGATATCCAATGGTATTGGTGGTAAAAAGATTGGGGAATATAATAGGGGAAATAATAGCTCTCTAAAAGGGAGTTTATAGCTGAAATTTGTGATTGCATTTTTATATGATAAAAGAAATTATTTGTAGGTATGACTACATTATAATATATCTTTACATATTCTTGGTAAGGATAATAAAAAATAGGAAAATGCGTATTTGAAACATCAAATTAAGGAAAATAATTATAGAGGCTAGGGAAAAACTGGAGTAAAAAGGTACTTAGAATACAATTAATTTACAAAATTTTTAAAAAGAAGTAAAATGTCTCCCTGCTATATTGGTCTCCCTGCTCATTTGCCCCATATGTTATTGTGACATAAAGATGCATCCAGACAGAAGAAAGAAAGATTCCTAGATTGAGCACTGGTGACTCCTACTCTTGAAGGATAGAGGGATAAGGAGAAACAGAGATAAAAAGAGATCAAGAAAGTAGGAAGAAACCCAGGAGTTTGTGATCTCTGAATGTCCACCGAAGGAAATATTCCTAAAAAGAAAGAAAAAGGACTTTCTAGCATTGATAGGTTAGGGAAAATAAGGATTTGAAATCACCAGTTGACTTCAGTAAGGTGAGGAAGGTCACTGGGGCCCCTCAGGGAAAGCAGGTACAGTGGCATCTGATTTGAAAGTTACTTTAAAACAACCCTTTTCCAGCATATTGTAAAACTTCTATGAGTTGGATAAATGCTCCATGTAATTTAGAACTTCTTAATTCCCCAAGGTTTAATATGTATTTGTTTCTCAAACACTCTTGCCCCTAAATTCAATATTTAGGAATATGAAGGAGACAGAGAGGAAAATCATTAATAATTAAGTCAGACCATGTTTCTCATGAAGAAAAGGAGAGAAATGGGAAAGAAACAAGAGAAAAAGTTTGAATCAAAAAATATCAATGGTAATAATAATGAGAGATTTATATGGTAAGGATCAGGTTCTGGGGGACCAAAAGGGGGGGGGATGAAAAACTAGGGAGGAGGCAGCAAAAGAATAACTGCTGATGCAAGTCTGAGAAAGGAAAAGGTGTGTGGGAACAAGGACACAGAGGTGTCCCTCTGGGGAGATTTCAGCTTTTTGCTAAACAACTTTTTAGCATAACAGTGATCAGAAGTTATGGAAGGAGTGGGGTTCAAAGGCTTTTCAGTGATGCTGAAAGAAAAAAGACATTCGAACAGTGAGGTAGACTGGCCCACGCTTTGATGGATTATTCCGATTTAAAACAGAGAGATAGCATTTTTTTTAATGGTGTAAATGTCAGAGCTGCTAAGTTTTTTAGGAAGGAAGGAGAAAGGTGTGTTGGAAGTGTCAAATGAACAAGGAGGATGTCCAGGTCATTTAGAAAGCTAGTGATTCTCGCTATGTGGATGACCTGCAGAAACCCGAACTTCAACTTGTAGGACAGGAGGAAAAGCAGTGCCACTGCGGCAGGCAGGAGAATGAAAAGGTTAATCAGAGAAGAGGATCAGGTCCCAAGTGCTTTGCTAATAATTGCCAGTGAAGTCTAGGAGGCTCACCGGCAGGATTTCCAGGCTTGGTGAGAGGCAGGAGACAAGGTCCACAAGGGGAGCTACACTAGGTGAGGAAGGCTTTGAGTAATGCAGAGTTAAGCACTAACTGGGAATAATGAGATTCGCCCTGGCATTCTGAACAGCTGCTTGTGAACCAGAAGAGTTTAGTAACGTGTGAAAAAAAGAAGCGGTGTTCTGCGGTTCCCAACGGAGAGGTAGAGACCTCTGCTCCTGCCACTTTGCTATGGGTTTGTAACACTCCTAAGATCCCTGCATTTGCAGCTGGAACATAAACAGAGGTCCATAGAACATTCAGGAATCTGAAGTCTCAGGAGTATCCTCACCACGTGTACCTAATTAAAATAATAAAGGACGGTACTTAAAGAGAAAGGACTTTGAAGTCACTAACCTATTGATTCTCTATTAGGGCCCCGTGAACTTATTCAAGTTCATCATGACAATTTTTGTATCACAGAAGAGAGGTGACCTTGAAATATATGCATCAAATCTGCTCTGGATCGGTAGAGCTATAGCACACCTAATCAGGCAAATATATTATCTTAGGTACCAACCATGGTTTACATTTTTATAGCTAAGAGTTCACTGGTTCTTCGCCAAAGTCCAACTTTGGCAAAATAAAAGTACAAAGCCGTGCTTAACCGTTTGTATCAAATCTTGTTACCAACTGCCGAAGTCAAGCTGTTGCAGACAACTATGCCAGGAAGGGTTAACGTAAGGGACAAATTTAGTATATTCTTTTGTACTACATTACTTATACTTGAGAAAGTTTGTGTTAACAGCAACTATTATTTCTACTGTTTCATTTTGAAAGATTCTTTTACTATGAGAGAAAATCAAACATTAATTTAAGTGCTCTTTGACAGTTCATACTCTCGCCTCTACATCTCTATCTCTCTCTCTCNCACACACACACACACACACACACACACACACACTCACAGTAGCAGCAGCACATACAAGGAACAGTAAGCCTAGAATTACTTGGTGATACTCTACCTGCAAAAATTCCACTAATTTATAGAAACTTGATTGACTAGACATAAAAGTTGATCCATAATCAACATGCCTGAAAATCATTACCCAGGGGCACTCTATGCGGAATTAAAGGAAAACGAACAGGTTCACCATATAATTTCAAAATAGTTCAAAGAAATTAATTCAGCATAACAAGAAACTGTTAAGACATTGTGAAGAGTTATAGACAATGGAAAAGCCACCTCAGGACGAGGGACTTTCCTGAAGGAAGCCTTCAGGTGTCAGGAAGCCTCAGTTAACAGATTTACAGAGCACACAGCACTGAACCAGACAAGGGAGCTCGATCGCTCCTCTTCACTGCGACATTATTGCTAACCCAGAATAAGACACAGAATACCAGCCGTGCTTTTCAGATTAAATTATTCTGAAAGCATACGGAACATTAAAGGAATGTTACATATTAGTATATATTTATAAAATGGGGCTTGCAAAGTGGCAGCACATCACTTATTGCATTTCATTTGGTTAAAACCATTTCTTTATTTCCTTGGAGACACTAAAGGCAGATTACAAATAGGCTTCTAATTTTTACAAGAGCTATATGTTTCAATACATGAGAATTTGGAATAGCTTCTAATTCATCATTTAAAAAACACTATTTTGTGTGAGAGAAGCTTTTCGTTTATTATAGTTTTCTGTGTCACTGTTAAAATAAAAGTGAGAAAAACTTTAAATTTTGTCTTGGAAATAATGTGCAAAATTCCAAATCTAACACTTTTTAATTGATTGCATAAAATTTTAATCTGATGTGAAATTTTTGGATAAATTAAATGTTAAAGATTTGTCTGTGAAAAAATAACTCATAAGAGTTTAAAAGAAAAAAAAACAGGTCTTTTCCTAATTATGAATGGTAGAAAGGTTAGCCTGGTGTCAGTCTCAACATACAAGCTAAAGTTGAAAGTTCCAAAAGTAAATATGAGTACTTCATGGATTGGAGATGCAGAAGTGAAAAAAGGTAAAGAAAAGAGCATCTATCATAACAGAATTCACCATGTGGTGAAAAGTGAGGCAGTTCTAGTTCATCTCTAGCATATGGGCTTCCCTGGCAAGCACAAGGGCCTGAGTTCAATCCCTGGTCCCGCAAAAATAATAATGATAATAATAGCATATGGGAGTCATTTTTGTTTTTTATTTTTTATTAATTTTATTGAGAAACAAATAGCAATGAGACAGTTTCAAAGGGGGACAGTTTCAATAACTAGAAGGAGAGTTTCAATAATTAATACCTTGTGTATTGTTATCTTCATAGTGTTATTCATTGTACAAGATGCAGACACGATATCCTGTCCAAACTATTATACACATCTTTCTATTCATTGAATTAAGAGAAAGTAGCTATATATCTATCCTAACTATTATGTATATACAGATACAAAATGGTCCATTTGTATCCTTTTCTTTTGTTTAGTTTTGTCAGAGAAGGGTGTTCCATTGTCATTTAAATATCGTAGGTGTGTGAATTCAGCAAAACATCCCAATATAGTCCAGTAGTCTATAATAGTAGTGCATTATCCGTAGGACTGGCAGTGTCAGAAGTTGTTGACTTGCACCTTGTAGAGCTCAGTATATTAATATGGCTTTCATGGTAGTTATTTTTAACTTCTTTATTATTAAATGTTCCTAGTACATAGTGTTGACACTCATCTGAAGGAATAGGTATCTGCACATAACATAGCTCGATGTTTTGTACTCTCAGCTTCCCTCCATCTCTACGGACTTTTCCCACTAGCATATGATCTGTCTCTCAGTTTCCTTTTCTCTACATTTTATTTTTAATATTTATTTACGTTTCAGGTTTCTAATAGCACAGAAGTTATGTGATGCTTAAGCTTTTCTGACTAATTTATTTCACTTACTATTATGGTCTCAAGTTGTGTTCATTTTCCTACCAGTCACATACACACACACGCACGCACACACACACACACACACACACACACACACATCCTTCTTTATGGAAAAGTAGCACCCCATTGTTCATAAATACATTTCCTTTAACCATTTATCCGTTGTTGGATATATAAACTATTTCCTAGGTTTAGCTTCTATAGGTTGTGCTGATATAGACATGGGCATGTTTGTATCACTGTGGTATAAGCTCTTTACAAGTTTTTTGCAGATACTTAGAAGAGGAATAGCTAGGTTGAATAGGATTTCTTGTTTTAGTCTTTATGGAGTCGCTACGCTGATTTCCATAATTCTTGCGCCCATGAACACTTCTACCAAAAATTTGAAAAGTCACCTTTGTTTTCACAGACTTGCTGGCGTTTCTGATTTTTGTTTCTTTTCCTTAATAATTTTGTTGAGAAACAACTAGCAATGAGATAGTTTCAAAACCAATCAGTAGGACAATTTGAATAATAAATACATTGCACGTTGTAGTCTTAGTGGTTATTCATTGTACAAGATGCAAACATGTCACCCTGTCCACAAACACTATTAGAACAAATTTTCTTATTCATTGAATTAAGAGAATGTGGCTATATATCTATCCTAACTATTTTAAATATACAGATACAAAATGGTCATTCATTTGTATCCCCATTTTTTGTTTAATTTTTCAGAGAAGGGTATTCCATTGTCATTTAAATATTGAAGGTATGTAAATTCAGCAAAATAGTCATCTGCAGGACTGACAATGTCAGAAGTTGTTGACCTGAGCCCTTTACAGCCCAGCACACCAACATGGCTTCACTCCTTATACCTCATTTTTATACCTGACTAACTGTGTATGCTGATACCTATGAACTAAGCAACAGCACTGAAGGTAGAAATGTGTAATAATAGGGTCATGCTTGGAATGCCTGTCATTCTGGTCTTGTTTCTTTTTGATGAAAGCCATTATTTTCTGGAGTTTGATGGAATCCTGGTGTTGTTTGCATCTGGATTTCTCTGATGGCCAGAGATGCTGATCATTTTTAACATTCATTGACCTTTTGAGCTTCTCTTCAATGTGTCTACTCATTCCACTTGCCCAGTTTTTCACCAGGTCTTTTCCTTTGGAGGCTGTTTTTTTTTTTTTTTTCTTAACTTCTTGATAAATTCTAAACCTTAGTCCTGTACCAGAAGGGTAGCTAGCAAAGAGCTTTTCTCATTCTGTAGGCTTCCTCTTCATTCTATTGATTATTTGCTTTTCTGTATAGAAGATTTTAAATTTGTTAAAATCACATTTGTTAGTTTTTGATGCTATTTCTTGTCTAGTTGGAATTCTGCTCTAAAAGTCCTTTCCCAAGCATAAGTCTCAAGGGTTTTGCCTATTTTTGTTTTGTAATAACTGATTCAACTTTAATGACTACATTACTTATTCATTTTGATTTTTATTTGACACATGGAGATATATCCGGGTCTAGCATGTGCTCTTCGGTATGCGTGTGACCAGTTTTCACAGCAGCATTTGGTAAAGAAGTTAGTTTCTCTCCAATGTGTGACTTTGTGTTCCTGGAATTGTGTCTTCATCTTCCATATCAGTATTCTGCTTCTCTGTTTTTATGTCACTACTATGCTGTTGGGTTTTTTGTTTGTTTGTTTGATTGATTGATCATTGTAGCTTTTTTCCTATGTGCTGAAATCTGGGGTTCCAGTTCTGTGGCTTTTTGTTGTTGTTGCCCAGGATTGCCACTGATATGTTGAGTCTTGTCTAGCCCCATAGAAATCTTAGGGATATGGTGGCATATAGAGCCCTCTGTGGTCCTTGGCTCAGTCCAGGAAATTTATATTTGAAATATCATGGATAAGTTATTGGAATCCCATCAAGTTACTCCCAATCTCCCACTTCCAGTGTAATCCACAGTGAGAATAAGAACACTAAGGCATATTTGCAGTTTTGGGAGCCAAGGGCTTCTAAGTCCAGCCATGGTGATGGCTACTGGGGACCCAGGCCTCAACCCAGGACCAAACCTGGGTTTTGTTCATTCAAGAAAGGACTGACTTGAGGATGAGTGACTGAGAGGATGGTGGGAAGTGAGTGCTGTGGGCTGGGCTAGGTAGGAGGCCTGAAATTACTTTTGCAATATGCGGAGAAAGATACGCAGAAAGTGTCTGCATAACACAGCCTAGAAGTACCAGAGGTTCCTAATGTTTTGGAGATAGTGCTTTAGCTCTGATGTGCAGTCTTTCAAGCCCCAGGATGTCATAGCCTCTGTCTTGAGGCTCCATGCCACCGTGGAGCACTGGCTCTTCATCCCGCCTTGCCATGGCTCATGAGCAGCAGGTGGGAGGCTTCAGGGAAACTTGCCTGCCGTCTTCAGGACTCCCACCAGCAGCTCAGCAAGACTTACATGCGTCTCTTAAACCCAGTGAAGAGATGAGGAAAAGTCCTAGCCAGCTCTGTAGATACTACCAAATTGAAATAGGGTCAGGCTCAGCCAAAATGGAAACAATTGTTCTTATTTCAGGGAGAGTTGCCCAAGCGGTCTTCCACAGTGACACACACCTGTAATCCCAGCACTGTCTTGGGAGGCCGAGACAGAAAGATTATTGCAAGTTTGAGACCAGCCTGAGCTACAAAGTGGGCTCAAAGTGAACTTGAACTGCATAGTGAGACCTTTTCACAAAAAAGACAAACAAAGTGAGGGATAGTATTTTTTCTCTGGTTCTATGAGGAATAGTGTTGCTTTTTTGTTTGGGAATGCATTAGATCTATACTTCAGTTTTGATAATACAATTATTTCAATGTATTGTTTATGCCTATGAAGGAACAAGGAATACCTTTCCATTCTCTGGTGTCATTTTGATTTTCTTTTTCAGTTTACTATACTTATTATTAAAAAGGTCTTTCATTTCTTTCATCAGTATAATTTCTAATGATTCACTTTTTCATTATGCTATTGCAAATTATATTTTCTCTAAATTTTCTTAGCCAGTTTATTATTGGTGTTCAGGAATGTGACTAATTTTGTGTGTTGATTTTGTGTCCTGCTACATTGCTATAGTTACCTATTCTATGAGTCTTTGGTAGAATATTTTGGTTTTGTGATGTGTAAGATGATATCATCTTCAAAGAACAATATTTGGAGGGCCAGACAAATAGTTCAGCGGATTAAAGCACCTGCAAGCAGGCGCGGGGGGCACATGTTCAATGCCCAGGCCTGCTCTGCCAGCCCCACCCCCAGGGCATGCTGAGACTGCAATTGAGACTGGACATGGTGGCGTACGCCTGTAATCCCAGCTCTTGCGAGGCTGTAAACAGGCAAATCTCTGCCAGTCCAATCTAGCTTTGAGACCCTGAACACCCTATAGACCCTTCCCTAAAATACAAGAAAAAGAAAACAGCAACAACAGCAACAAAAAACCCAAATAATCATATTTGGACTCTTTCTTTTCTCTATATATTACTTTTCTTTCTCTTGCCTGGTTGCTTTGCTAATGTTCTGAGCACTGTACTAAAGAGGAGTGGGGATAGTGGACATCTTTAATCTTATTTCTGAAGTTGGAGTGAAAAAGGTTTAAGTTTTTACCCATTTAGTATATTGTCAGTAGATTTTTCATAAATAACCTTTATCTGATCAAGATAAGGTCTTCCTATACATATTGAGGGCTTTTATCATAAAGAGATGTTGGATTTTGTCAAAAGTGTCTTGTGCATCTAATGAGAAATTGTGTGAGTTTTTTCCTTACTTCTGTTTACCTTGTGCATTACTTTTATTACTTTGCATATTTCTAGCCATCTTTGCACTCCTGAGATGAAGCCTAATGAATCATGATGAATGATCTTTTTGATGATTTATTGCATTCTGTTTGCCTTTATCTTGTTGAGGATAACCGTATCTGTGTTCATTAAAGAGACTGGCCTGTCGTTTTCGTTTTCAGTTGGAACTTTGTCTAGTTTTGGTATCAGGATGATGCTGGCTTCCAGAAATGAATTCAGATGAACTTCTTTCCTTTCTGTCTCATTAAAGGATTTGAAGTGTGTTGGCCTTATATCCTCCCTGAAGTTCTTGTACAATTTAGCTGTGAATACATCAGGACCTGAGCTTACTTTACATGATAGTTAATTACTATTTTTATTATTATACCCTTAATTTCATTATGTTATTAGAATATTCAGGTATTTTATGTCTTCTTGATTTAATTTTTGTAATTCATATGTATTTAAGAATCTGTCCATTATTTCTATATTTTCTGATGTATTGGAGTGGAATTTTTCATAGCAGTCACTAGAGACCTAGATTTCTGTAGTACTTGTTATAATATGACCCTTTTGATTTTTTTCATTGATATGGACATTTTTCCCTTTTTATTTGGATAGAAATATTTCATAACCTATGCTCAGGTATAAACTTTCAAGCGAGAAGGCCAAGCAGAGGTAAAACTGAGTTGTTCATACTTGTATATTTATATGATTTTTGAAGACAAAGAAAGATAATATAAGGAAAAGTAACATCCAGACACTTCTACATACATACTTCTAGATACTTCTTCTTCTTCTTCTTCTTTTTTTTCTTTTTGCAGAGGGCTCAGCCTAAACTGGGGGTAGGGCTGGCTCAGCATGTAGTGCTGGGGATCCAACCGTGGTTCATCCCTGCCCTTGCCTAAGCTTGCCTAATCAGGTGATTTAGACCACTGAGCTATCTTGCTAGCCCTAGATACTTCTTGAAAACTTAGAGAAAAAAATATTTGCCTCATGTTTCTGTGAAGCTATGAACTTGAATTTTTATTTAAAACTTTACAACAACAACAAAAAAAACTGTACAACACCCTTTAATGATTTCTCAGCAACATGGTTTCTAATGCAAACCAAAGTGGTAGAAATTGAAATAATAGATGTTGTCATAGTAATAGATCTGTCTTCCAAGCATCATCATGTAGACAAGTAGTTCAGTTTATGGAAAAAAGGATGGAATTTTATACTACTCCTGAATGAGAGCCCTCTGTCACTTATCTGTGCTTTCTCTCTGTCGGGTGGCATTTATTTATTTTAAAACAGTACAATCTTCCTTTATCTGATAGAAATAGAAGTTTGAAACACATCTGACATGAAGGCTATTTCTTACTGGGGGAATTTTAATAATGACAAAACAAATCAGTTCATGTTATCAAATCATTCGCATGGCACATATACTTCTTTTGAATAGGAGGAAGCTTTTTAAACAATGTTGGTGGAAAAAGCTAGAACTTAACAAATTTCATGCATAGCATAAAAAGACCATGACAAATTCATCCCTGGGGAATTTTGTTCTCAATTTGCAGCATAAGTGAGACATAGATAGATTACTTGTCAATAATTCTTAATGGACAAAGAAATGCCTAACTGAGAACAAAAACGGCAATACAATAAAAATGAGAAACTAAGTATGAACTCAATTTTGGATCACTGTAATTTGTATTCATTAAAATCACTCAGCTTGATAAGCTAGCCTTTTTAAATACCAAGAATAAATCGTTAAAGAACTATCATTATACTCTTGCCTACGTAGGTAAGCAGTCCATTTGATGGAAATAAAAATTTCATCCCGGATTTGAATAAGCATGAGAGTTTGTTCCTTTTGCAAGAAGGAAAAACATGGTTCTCAGCATTCATTCCAGGATAGCCTTACAGATCCAGTCTTGCATGGCCTAGAATTCAAAGGCAATCTTGGCAAGAAAGTTGCATGAGAAACTCAGAAAAAGCACGCACATAAATGTGGATTGACCCTGGTGGTAAAAAGTTTTAAATATATTTTTCAGTGGTAGCCAATTAGCCTGAATATTTGCATATAAGATAGCCTAAGAATTTGGAAATGTGCCCTTGCAGGAAGTGCCACTGTTGTCATAGAGCTAGTACTCTTATCCAGAGCCAAATGCAAAGTTTCTACAGGAAACATCTTTCATGAAAACAACTGGAAACCATATGATGCACTTAGCTATCTGTGCTTGTGGCGGAACTTTCCCAATGTACTCTATTCTCAGTTACACTTTCTCCTCTCATTACTATTACCTCCACAGCTCTCAACAGTAACAGAAAAACTCTTCTTTATCAAGACATATCTTCAGGTAGTAATGTTAGATTATTTTTACCATGACACCCTTGAATGTTATTTTATTACAAGTGTGACATTTTATGAACAAAAATGATTTTCCAATATTCTTTCTGGTTCCTTCTGGGAGAGAGTGTTAATTAAATGTTGATTTATTGACGGTCTTTAGCTTAGGACTCTGACACTTGCAGTTCTATCTGCCTGCAGTTTTGAATCTCTCTCAAGGAAGGAATCGTCTCATGGAAGTTTTAGCAGTAGTCTTTACCACAGGTCAGGAACAGAAGGTGAAGTAAAGACCTATAGATAAAGAGACGGTATACATACAGTATGGGCAGAGCAGGAGGGAGTTATATCTCAGCCACATATAATTTGACTGTTTTTTATGTTGCATACTTTCATGTTCTTTGCACATATGACTTTACTGATTTCTAACAATTGGTATAGGACTTGCAGAGAAAGTATCAGACCCCATGGCAATTTCTTCTTTTTTTTTTTTTAACTTTTCTATTTGTTACAGGGTCTCATTACACAGCTTGGACTCCCACTGAGTCCCAGTGAGCCTCTGTTTCCAGCCTTCCCAGTGCTGGGATTACAGCTGTGTGCCATCGTGTTCAGTCATGGTGGCCGGCTCAGCATGCCCAGGTGTGGGGCCAGGGCAGCACGTGAGGCCGGGGATCAAAGCCCAGTTCCTGAGCTTGCCTAAGCAGGAGCTTAGTCTGCTGAGCTGTCTCACTGGCCTAAAAATTTTACTTCGTACTGGCTTTTTGTTTTCATCTTTAGATCCATACTCTAAATATTTTTTAAAAATTCAAATTGTAATAGAAAAGATTAAGAATAATAATTAGCTATAAATTGTTTTAGCATGGAATCATAGACAAAGAAAATTATTTCAATTTTGGAGACTAGGAAGTCAATATCAAGGTATGCACAGATTAAATTCTCAAAGAGAAGCCTGTACTCAGAGTGATCTCCCTCATACACAAAATATTTGACTGGGGACATCAGTGTCCCAAAGAGTACTGGGCGTCACTCTGCTCCTGGCCTGTCATAAAATCTGTGCCTTGTTGTTTTCATAAAGGCTTACTCTCACATGGTAAGTTTTTATCTGACCCTTTCATTTTCTTTCAGCATTAAATTTGGGGTGAAAAATTGACAATAGAAAAGTAATTGGAAGTTAAATTGGTACCATGTAAGGGATCTGGTCCACTGTTGCATTCCTTTAGGTTGGTACATGCACATTGCCTTGAAGACAGCATGTGGCAGAGAAGAAAATGATTCCCAGTTGATACTCAATAAGCCTGTGGGTCCAGGGATATAGCTCGGCAGCATAAGCACCTGCTTAGCAAGCTCAAGGTCCCAAGTTCCAAAGCTGGCACAGCAATCAATCAATCAATCAATCAATCTGTGGGTTTGTGATTTGCCTTCATGGAGGGTTAAAAGTAAATTCCTGATCAGATTTAAAATTTAGAGAGAAATATAATCAGCTGTAATGCACTATATAATGTTGGATTTTTATCTAAATGAACATAATATCTTATTGGTCAAAACAGTAGATGAAGATCAATTTAACAATGAAGGAGTAGAAGTGAGATTAGCTTACACTGAAAATAAATATTGCTAAGATAAGTAGCCTAAAAATATTAATTAAAGATTTACATGAAAAAACACCCTTTCATAATTCAAGTAATTCTACAGTAGATTAAAAGAACAAATATAGATGGGTTAATATATTTATTATAAGTATGCTATTTTAAACTACAAAATATGTGTGTTATTTAATTTTAAAGAGTTTTAACTATATACAAATATAATTTTATGAATACTACATAAAAGAATCTATAAGGCAGTCATGAAAATATTTTCATGAAATAACATAATTGAACCTTAGATTTAAAAGGTATTTACATTTACAGAGTTTTAATATTCTAATAGGAAAAAAGTTTCATTAGTTTTGAAGGAAACTACTTTATTCTGGGTTGATTAATTGCATTTATTAGAGTAATCCTTTAAAATAAAATATTGAAAAACTAAAAGAATTTTCATTAAGAGTAAATATTCAACTGGAAGTAATTAGATTGAATTTTCCCCTTCATTAAGCATGTGGACAAATCAAATGTGCATTTTCATTTCAAAAGTTTATTATAGGGAAAATGTATAAATGTAATTACAATCATTCTCATTAATTTATCTTTGATTTCTTGCCACTCTGCATATATGTCCAATTTCACATTTATGCAGTGCATTATATTGAATTGAGTTTCTCCTTTAGGGTATATGGATCATCATTAAATTTGGAAAGGTTTCTGTCACTTAAAGGCAAAACTTTACAAAGTAATATTGATGTTTATGCACCCTAATACCTGAAAACAAAGGAAGCTAATGAAGAGAGTAACTATGTAGGTGTCCCTTGAAGTTACTGATTAAAATTTATAATTCATCATTATAAATCACCTCTTAAATACCTGAGGTAGGCTTTTGCATAGACCTTGGTTACACCCAATTTAATTGATAATAAGGGGAATATTACTTTTTATTTAAATTCTGCCAAATATGTTGGTTTCAAAGATGAACTAATTACTCTTGCAAAATGCTTTTTAGTTGAGAGCACAGAATAGGTCTCTTAGCTTAGTATAATTTAACATAATGCCAGCGCACAGTGTATGTGATTAATAATTTCTTATTGAAGGAAAAATGTCATGGAATATAGAAAGTATTACACAGCACGGAAACAAGAATTAAATTATTAGAAATGTGTATTTGTGGCTGCACAAATATATTTGTATATCATCCATAATATATGTGTGTACTACTTTAATGAAAATGTTTGACAACTTTTCAACTTAAAATATAAATGTTTCCTAAAATGGCTACAGTCAAAAGTCTAAATTATTAATTATAAGCAACTTACTTAATGAATTCATCACTTTTAAAGCTTTAGCTTAATAAAAGCAAATATATTAAATAAGAAATACCAACTCTTTGATTTACAAATTAAAGTATGACGCCAGATAGCTCAACAGACTAAGCTCAGCTTAGGTGGAGCACAGAGGCCTGGGTTTGATCTCCAGAGGGCAGTGCTTGCCCCATCCCCAGGGTGCGCTGAGAAGGTGATTGAGATGGGGCAAGCTGGCATGCACCTTTAATCCCAGCGTTTAGGAAGCTGAAAACAAGAGGATCACTACAAGTCTGATGTACATAGTGAGTGAGACCCTGTAGACCCTGCAGACCCTGTACCAAATACATTAGAAAAAAAAGGAAGGAGGACATTTAAATCATTACCACAGTTGGTCTTTATGGTTTATAATTTTCATGTTCATGGAATTTTCTTTGTCCTATAATTTTCCATTCAGATGTACAGTTAATTTGGAGTAGGAATAAGTGAAATAAAAGAGATATCATTAGAATTGTCTCAAATAGATGACTTTCTATTTATTTATTTATTTATTTATTTATTTATTTATTGCAGTACCAGGGATTGAACTAAGGACCCTGTGCTTGCAAGGCAAGCTGTTACTGTACTGAGCTATCTCCCCAGCCCAAAGACTTTCATTCAATCATTTTCTCTTTACTCAGAATTGTTTTCTTCAGTCATGTAGGATCAGTCATTGAATAATTCCCAAGATTCTACAATCATAATCCTTTTCTTTCTTTTTGAATTATTTTATGTAATTAATAATAGATCATATCTACTACAGAGTATGAAATATTTATGACTGTGATCTCTCACATATTGTCTAATTTAATGTTAAAGGCAATATTAATTATCACATTTAAAGTAACCTATAAATAACATTCAGTATGAAAGTGGTTCTAACTTGGAAATTATTTTATTAAAATTTTTGTAGATATTAATGCATATATTAAAAATCTCACTAGTTGATACATTACCAACACATTGTTAGTGTTTCTTTTTTTCCTTGCGGAGCCAGGGATTGAACTTAGGTCCTTGAGTTTGCCAGGCAAGCACTTATTCTACTGAGCTATCTCCCTGGCTCCTGTTAGTGATTTTAAAGAAAAAAAGAATAGCATTTTCTTTCCCCTATTGACTCCTATTAGTTAATTAATTAATTAAGCATACTTATAAATGTCAGTCTTACTCACCTGCCTGGTCACTGAAGATTTCAAATGAAATTCACAAAATATACATTTAAAAAGGTGACTCAAAATTGTTAAGAATTATTATTGGGTTAATAATATCATTTAGTGGGCTGGAGAGATATCTCAGCTATCTAAGCTCCTGCCTGGCAAGCACAAGGACCCAGGTTCAATCCTGAGTACCTGCTGAGCCAGCCACAGAAACCAGGCATGGTGGTGAACACCTGTAATTCCAGTGATGGGGAGGCAGAAACAGGAGGATCACTATGAGTCTGAGCTGCATGGTGAGACCCTATACCACATAAATACATAAATATATATGTATATATATGAATACCCCTTCATTATTGCTGAGTGGTCAGGTCCACAATCATCCAAATGAGTGTACTGTGAAGGCTATATAAAAGAGGCAAATGGAATTGTTTCAGAGTGCCAGGAGGATCAAAACCCTCTCACAAAATTTGATATTCTCTTGGTGCTAAGACCAAGACCTTCTCTGAGTGGCCTGTGTTTATTTAGTTGTCAGAAGGAAGGGGAATATACTAGAAGAGCTGAACTATTCAAGGATTTCTCCAAGTAAGGTATTAAGTTAACCTATCCAGGAGTGAGTTGCTTGAGACTAAAGTCTTTATCTAGTTGAGGTTGGTGTCAGGTGTCCTTGGCTGTGACCTTGTCTTGTCCTTTTAGGCATTGTGTTTTTACCTCCCATTACAAGCCATCATAGCAACCAGTTACTCAGACAAGTTCACTTACTGTGAGTCCATTGTCCATCTACAGGCAAAGAGCCTAGGCCTTGGGCAGACTCACAAGTAAACATGGAAAGCGAATTTTAAGTCCTCAGAGCTGTTTCGTAGTAGTCTCCATCGAAATATAACCTAAAATATGATTTGAATCAACAGATGAAAGAAAAATACTGTTTAGAAAAATAAACACATTTGTAGCAGCATAGTTGTTTTCCTCACGTACATCACTGACTACGTGACTATTAAAACATATGGAGTTCAGGAGTAAGATGCTGCCTCATAATCCTTACTGGGTGGTTTTTCTGCATCTTGAGTCAATACTTGAGTAGAGACAAGGAGAGTTCATTACTCCATAAACTGGAGACAGCTACAAGACTCTTAAAACTGTTTCTGTATCAGTCATTTAGGGACCTCCTTGTCTCATTGTGTGGGAGGAGCCAATGAAAAGACCAATATAAATCCTCCAGTTCACTGCAGTGGTGAGGAATGGTAGGTAGATACCCACTCAATCAGTGCTACTTCAATTCTTCTTTACCTCGAGTCCATTATACTTTTTAAAAACAAAATTCTTGGTACAGATTTTTCTTCAGTAACATATCAGTGTAGTTTTGATCAGACAATGTTGATGGTCTAGTTTGTGTCTTCTGCCTATGCTGATAGAACAAAATGTCTGAGAGTGGTGTAGTTCATGAAAACAGAAATGTATTTTCTCATAGTTCTGCAGTCAAGAAGCTCAATGATCAAATTGCTGGCAGACACCATGCTTGGCTAGGGCTGTGTTCTTGGCTTCCACCATAGCTCCTTGCTGATGTCTTTGTACGTGGAAAACATGAGAGCAAATAAGGAAAAATATTTATTAGAGGCTTGATTCTATTCACAAAGGAGGGCCCCTCGCGGATTGATCATGTTTTAAAGATCCCATCTCTTAATATATCATGTTGGCCATGATGTCTCCTTAACTAAAATTTGGAGAACCACAAGGACCATTGCATTTAGAAAGAACATACCCAGTCATCTACGTGACATGATTTAAAATATAAAATTTTATGATGGTACTTCTAAGATGTAATTTGAATAAAACCTTCTTGTATACTTTAATCAGTGTTACACTTCTTTCTACCTTCCTTCTATCAGTTTCTACTGTATCTCATTGTGTTAGGTAACTTCCCTTTTGCTTTGACAAAATACTTGCAATAAAATCAAAATAAGGGATGTTGATCAGTGCCAAGGCCCGAGGCTGAGCACTCAGTACCAGGGCTCTCTGGAGTTGAAAGGAAAGGTGCAGTTTTGCTAAAAGTCCCAAGGGTTTCAGTCCCTAGTTTGCCCAGTCAAGTGTGGGTCTTTAGTAGGTAGGGCACAGCACATGGGTTTGTTCACCTCTTGGGAGCCAGAAAGTGAGCGGTAGGGGTCACTTTGATAATGAAGAGCCCCTCCTGTGAAACTCATTAAGCTATGAACATATGCATAGACTAATCTCTTTATAGGGCTGCAGCCCTCATGGTACAGTCACCTCAAAAATACCCTGTTCATGTATGCTGTGTTATCAGAGACCAAGCCTTTACCACAAGAGCTTTGGGAATTGTTTCAGATCAAACCATACCACTCACTGATAGTGAGGAGTGGAGGCCAATGAATCAAATGTATTAGTGCCATTGGAATTAGTTACTTATTGTTTTGGTCCAAAATAGTTCAGATAAAATAGCATGTGGAAGGGCTGGCAAGATAGCACAGCAGACTAAGCATCTACTTAGGGAAGTGCAGCAACCAGGGTTTGATCCACGGTACCACATGCCATGCTGACCCCAACCCGGGCATACTGAGCCAGCCACCAAGTCTGGGTGTCATGGGGCATTCCTGTAGTCCCAGTCCTAGGAAGGCTGAAAACAGGAGGATGACTATGAGTCTGAGCTGTATAGTGAGACCCTGTATCAAATACATAAAATTTTTAAACAGCATGTGAAGGAACTAGGTGAAGACATGGTGAGAGTATGATAGCACTGTACAGTCATATATTATAAACTTATTTCATGACAAATACCACTTTGTCGAATTTGGAAGTAGAGTTAAAATATTAGAATGGAGATTGACATATTGAAACAGTAAAATATAATTATTGTTGTTATAAGAATTTAAAGAATGTTCCAAAATCCTTGTTATCAATGAAAACAGAAAGTTCATAGATGAAGGGGATAGAGGTTAGTAAATGGATTATCCAGAAGATACTGATAAAATGTTTAAACATAAATATAGAATTATTGTATGATCCAATAGTTTCACTACTAGGTACAGTATGTGCCTGAAGGATTTGAGGAAGGGACTTAAATAGAAACCTGGACATCAATATTCAGAGCAATCTTATGCAAAATTGTTGAAAATGGGAAAACAATCCAAATGTCTACCAAGCAAAAATTGGAAGAACAGAATGTGATACAATGAAAAAATTTTACAGTATTAAAAATTAATCAGATTTAGATATATAATACAACATAAACAAACCCTGAAGATGTTATGTCAATCAAAATGAGGCAGAGACAAAGTAAAAAACATTATAGCATCCCATTTATAGAGGAAACTAAGGTAACCACACTCAAAAGATAGCAAGAAAAATAAAAAATTCAGGGACAAACAGATAGAAAGAGAAGAATGGGAGATTGTTATTCGTTGGTGACAGGATTTTTGTTGAGATTAATGAGAAAGTTCTAGGCCTGGCAAGTGCAAGGGCCTGTATTCAATTCCTGGTTCTGAAAAAAAAAAAAAAGAAGAAGAAGAAAGAAAGAAAGGAAGGAAGGAAGGAAAGAAGGAAGGAAGGAAGGAAGGAAGGAAGGAAG
>NDGM011180479.1:0-10195 GCA_002564305.1 Octomys mimax | reverse complement strand
CAGAGATTGAACTCAGGCCCTTGCACTTACCAGGGAAGCACTTATTCTACTGAGCCATCTCCCTGACCCTATGTTTCATTCTTATGCCCTTAATTAGGTCTTACTAAAAGTCAAAGAAATTGTCATGTAAAATGCATTAAATGTTTGTATGTTTAACGTGTTAATTTAATTAATAAATTATACTTTTTAAATGGAATTTTAACATGCTATTTAATAAGTTTGTAGCTTAGACTTAGTGAATCAATTTTCACCTATTACAGAAAAGAACACTGCTGACAGTATACACACACACACATACACACACACACATACACCACACATACAAGCATGCATGTGGGCACACACACACANACACACACACACACACACACACAAACCTATCAAATGGAATAGAATAAATGCGAGAATTTGAGCCTACTCTAATGAAAACTCTGCAATGATTCCAAATTCTTCTCTCTATACATGCAGTGCTTTTATCATCTATATTTTTTTCAGACAAGTAATTGATGCTGGTAATGGTATTGATACTTTACCAAAATGTTAAATTGGCCCAGAAATCTAAAAAGCAAAACACATATCTCCAAATGTAGCAAAAATAGGGAAAAATCACCAGTTTTCTGGAAGTGATGCTATCTCAATTGTTCTAAAATAATATTGAAAAAGTTTTGTTTGTATAAAATCAATATTTTTCATTTTTCTACATTTAGTAGATATGCATCTCTTGCCTGAATTTTACATGAAAAATACAAGGTCCATTTTTTTTCTGTTATCTTGGTATAAATGCTGTTTTTGTGTAATACATAGAGATTCTATCATTGTGTTCTAAATTCTAGGAGACATACACAGTGGTAAAGTATGATTTGCTTTTAAGAAACCTCTTACAATGAACAAGTATACTAGTAAAGATCAGCTATTTTATTTCACGATCAGGTCAGATGTTAATCCATCAGTTAAAAATGAAAGGTCATCTATTTAATTGTAAAGTATACTAGATATAGAAGCATTACCATTTTATCCATTTAATTAATTTTTTTCTACTTCAAAGATAAGAGAAGACCTAAGTTATCATTGAAAAGTGATAGTTTCCATGTGGTGTTAGTTGAAGTCCAACTTTACTATATTGAATCACTTTATCTGTATAAATTCCACACTTTATCTTAGCCAAAAGGCTGTAATTTTTTTGAAAATGAATTTTGTTAGTATAAGTTACGAGAGTTGATAGCTAATAGTCTCATAATTTGTACTTCATAATTTAAACCAAATTGAAAATTGTGCCCAACTTAATAGAAAAATAAATACACAGAAAGTGAGCTCCAGAGCTGTTTTGTAATATATGAACATAAATGCTATATTCAAATGGAAATGATGATGTAGCTAAGCATTCATGTATAGACTTAATGAATTTTTTTGACTTGATTAATTTGTGGCTGATACCACCTCCTTCCTTTCATCACAAAAGTTTCTTCAAGTACCTCTTAATTAAATCACTCTGCTAGATATCAGAAATACAAAAATGAAAAAATAAGCGTTTTTTCCTTGTGCAGGTATGCAAAACAGCAGGTAGAATTATATGTCTAATGTAATGAAGACAGGAATAACCATGCTAAAATTTCAGAAAAGGTGGACATTTCTGTATTGTTTTTAGACTTGAAAGAGATTTCTAAGCAACAATTGCAGAGTTACTTCTTGAAAAGCTTTCCAGGTTCACAAAAAGAGGAAGGCAGGTTAGTTACTTCAAGATATAAAAATTTTGGCCCAGGCACAGTGTAAAAGGCCTTGGTCCATTTAGACAAATAGACTTTTGTAGGAGAGCAATAGATAACCAAGCATCTTGAAGGCTTTTGAATGAAGTTTGCTTTGCATTCTAATGGTATAATTGACTACTACAATCCAGAAGTCACTATTTTCTTGGCACACATCTGTAATTCCTGCACTCAGGAGATTGAGGCAAGAGGATCATCACAAATCAAGGCCAGCCTCGGCTACACAGTGAATTGAAGGCCAGCCTGGGCTACACACAAGGCCCTGCCTTTAAAAAGCATCAGCATTTATGACAACAAGATAATCATTCAATTGTGATTTATTTAGCATAACATTGCCCCACATCAACTATAATGCTACCAGATAACAACTTGAATACTTCTTTATTTCATTTCTGTTGACCTCATATTTAGCCATATTGATGGTGATGCTGAAATAAATGTATTTTCTTTTTGTGAAGATAATATTAACTGCATTTGATTAGAGCTCAGAGATAAGTGTTTATAATGCGCAACCCTGAGGGCCCAGGAATTGTGTAGAGGTTTAGCATAGATTAATTAAAGGTATCATCCCTTTCGGGTACCTCCAAGTATGGCATCTTCTTCCCCTCATCAGCAGTAGACCAGGAGTGGGGTCTGTTTCGTTGAGGCAAGTGGTATGGCAGACACGTTGTGGAAGGAGTCTGTGGGGTGTGTATTAGCGCAGCAGATATATACTAGCATTTTTTCTTAAGAGGAAGTGCTTATTCAAAACCGATTCAAAAGCTCACTGAAAGTCAACATTAGAATTCATTTTAAGTGGAGCTTAAGGGTAAGCAACAGTGTTGTCATCTTCTCAGTTATATTACCTATGTGGTCACTTGTCCTACACATGCATACGGACCATAAAGCTATGTAGTTCAGTTATTCTAGAATTTTCCATCCAAATTTGATCAAATTAGATTCTTGAAACGACTTGCCTGGTTTGAAAGAGTCCTCGGAGTTCCTAGCCTCTTCTGCCACCTTGTGGTTAAAACACAACTTTCCATCCCACCAGTTACAGAACCAACAAGTATTCTTTTTTTCAACCAAATATTTTCTAATGTTTTACAAACAGGGCTCCCTAATGACTCTGGGACATTATATCAATGTTTCTTGATAAGAATTCAGATGCTTAGGATAATAGCGTGTTTGCATTGAAGCGTTTGTTTTTTGTTAAAACAAAGTGATAGAGAAAACTTTGATTTTGTCCTGGGACACCATTAATATTTTAAAGGCTGAAACTGATTAAAAACTATTTCTTATTTATTGCAATAAAAAAGCAGCAGAGGAAGATGAACTGATGCTTTTTCAAGGATTTCTACTGCCACTCATGGAATTGTTCTTTGAATGTGATAAAATGGTGGCCCATTATTTCATTCTGTGAAGACAGCTAACGTTGACAGGATACTTAAAATATGTATTTTCTCCTTAACATTGTGACTTGTGGCCTAGCAACTTTCATTAAATAATGATTTTTCTATGCTCTGCAGCAATGTTTGCCCTACACCCTAAAGGAAAAAATGATTTCAATCTTGCATATGAATGTTTTTCCTAAATGGGATTGTTTTAAGGAGCTCTGGATTGCTTCTAGTTTCATACTTCAAAATTATTGTTGAATAAACAAACAGTAGATTCTCTGGAAACAAACCCAACACATACAAATATAAATTAGTTGGAATTCATTTGGATGCTAATTGTTCTTCCCTAAAATGCTTCTTTGCCACTATTCTACCCTTATAAAGCTACAGCTCATCCATGTAATGTGTGATATATTAAACGCCTTTTAAAAAGCCTGTCCTTATAGTACTTGGATTTCTCTACATCTTAATTTTCCATTTGTCTAATCCATTAACTCTTCCTGTTTCTCTCAAATAGGAATATGCCTGAATAAAACTAAACTTTGTATGTATGCAAATGCTTGCAACTGCTTAACTCACCAACTGGATCCTCCCTTTTCCCTTGACCTCTCTCTTCTCATCAATAGCTTGATGCGTGGCTTCATTACTGAGGCTACAGAAATAATGTTTCTGAGGCTTCCTTTTGCTAACACCGCAGGGATGAAGAGCATCGTCTCAAGTGGACTCAGTTCCTTCTCCTCGCCGTGGCTGGTGCTCTAGGGACGCGCTCACAGCCTAGGCGACCTCACGCGGCCCAGCCAGCCCTCCGCCTGCCTGCACCCCTTGCTTCCTTCTGCGTGCGAGCATGCGACCTTCGGTGGGTCCAAACTCTGATACCTCAAGCTCGTGGTAGAGGTAGTTTCCTCCCGCTGTCTGTTTCCTTTTCTCATAAGGATTAGAAGGCGACACTTTACGCAGTTTAACCCAAATGTACAACTATTATTCTGGCTTAATGACTTGAAAACACTTTTACTCTCCACCTTATCCTGTTGAGCGTGTCACCCGGCTGTGATTCTGGAGTGAAATGGGCTTCCGTCTCGCTGGTCTTTGGTTTTGGCTGCAGGACGTGAACGTCCACTGAAAGGCAGGAAAGCAGCAGCGGTGGCTGCGACCGCAGAGCGTGAGCCCCGGGTCTGCGGGCTGCCTGGCGCCTTCGCACCCAGGGCGGGAGGCTCCGCGTGTCCCACGCCGGGGACGAGCCCTGAGGGTCCGCGGTGGGACCCCTACTGTAGAGGAAGAAAGAGAGCCTGAATACTCCTCTAGGATGTGCTGACTCACTGTACTGCCATAGAGAATTCTAAAACTATTTCTGGAATATAGTAAGACGCTACATATTTCATAAATCGGTGATTGTGAGGTGACCTTAGACAGGGCAGGAGGGCTGAGGCTGGCCGATTGTGACAGACTTTCTGCATATCTATCTGCCAGGTTGTATAAGTTCAGCCATTGTGTTTATTTTCTTTATATCTGCTTTCTTCTTTATTTTTCTTTTCCCCTCTTTCACTTATTTTTTATTTTTTAAATATTTCCTCTTAAGGATGGTAATCGAATTCTAAGTTAATAAATTAAGCAATGTTACAAGAAAATAGGCATATTTCCCACAAATGTATATTCAAAACAAATAGGCTACACGAGTTACATGAGTCCTAAGAGTCTTGCCCTTCATTGGTCTGAGCAGAAGAACAGCCTTGTGTGACTTTTCGCATCAAAGCAAGCTCACTTCCCCACATATTTCTCCCCCTCTGTTACCACCAGGTGGCTCTCTGAGCTAACCTGGTCAATGAACCTTAAAACCACATTAAATTCCAGTGTATTTACAAAGGATGAAATTTTCCTTGAATTCTAAATATTTATTCATGCATTTTTCTCATTAATCTTCAGCAACGGAAGGTTTTTAACTCCAGTCTAGCATAGAGCTTGTTTCACAGACTAGTCATAGAATGCCCACGACTATTACTTAAGCCTCTACTGCATGTTTGCCATGCAGTAGGTGGTACCTATTAATAGTGATTATTTTGATACCTGTCAATATCTGAAAATCCTAATGTAATTTTTGAAATTTCTTTGTCCTCTGTTTATATTATAATAAGAGGATAGAAATGATCTAAAGGTGATCTGGGCAGGAGATAGAAATTTGAGGACAATTAGCACTGTGAAATATGCAGTGACAGCCGTCTGCACAAGGAGATGGACTGGGAGCTCACGATAGCAAAAGAGAAAGCTATCAAGGATGTTTGAAGGGCCTGCGGATATTTTTTAAATCAAAATCCTGAAATGCAGCCTACAGGAGAAATTGATACAGAGCAAGCAATGTGTCTCTTGAACAATCAGATGAGATACTGCTTTGTTTTGACTCTCCAAGGCCGGTTTCAGGATTTCAGCTGAAAGACAGCAATGGTCAGTGTGAAGTAGTTCAAGAAGATCCAGTGAGAATGCAACAGAACGAGCTTGTGGACACTGCCAAGTACCGGTCCACTTCCAGGGCACAGGGAGAGTCACGGGGCTTAGTTACAGCAGTTACCTTCCAATGTGCTGGAGGGACCGAGAAGGAGGAGATGGAAGAGGACAAAAAGCGACAGTGGGAGGGACAGAAGGAGGAAGGCAAGATTGTGTTTTGTTTTAAAGTGAAGAAAGCTGACATATTTAAGCAACAGAAGGAATTCAACAAATAAATTTAAGGACCTTGTGGTGTGGAGAAAGAGAAAATGCACTATAATACATTATTCTGTTCATTGGATTGATAAAATTTGACTGTATTCTGTACACCACACTGTGGGAAACAGTGACTCTCATACATTGTTCATGCGAGGTGGGGATGAACTGGGACAGCCTACCTAAGGAAGAGCGTGGTATCTCTTCCGTGAATAGTACTGTGAAGTTTTATTAAATATCTGTATTTCAAGAAATCAGTGCTGTATAAAGTCATATAGATTTGAATTGGTGTATATTAAATTATTTCTTTAAACCAGAACACAAGACTGGAATATCCATCAACAAGATGTGTGTGTGTGTGTGTGTGTGTGTGTGTGTGTAGAGAGAGAGAGACAGACAGACAGACAGACAGACAGACACTAAGAGACTGAGAGAGAGGCAGAGAGACAGACAGACAGACACTGAGAGACTGAGGCAAAGAGAGCAAGAGCGAGAGAGAGAGAACAGAGGTAGAGGGGGATGGAATGCAAAGTAGCTTTCTGCCAAGTAATATATAACTTTAAGATAGAAATAATTAAGCTCAATACTAATATGGAGAGATCTCTATGACATGTTAAAATTTATTTATTTATTCATTTATTTATTTATTTATTTGAGGTACCAGTGATTGAACTCTGGACCTTGTGCTTGCAAGGCAAGCACTTACAGCACTAAGCTATCTCCCCAGCCAAAAAATTTAAAATACTGTAGTTTTCTGTACAAAGTCCAACATTTCACATAATATAAAGAGTTAACTGACTACATATTCATGTTTATATAGGAAAATAAATTATGGATAGATTAAAACTATCAAAAGTGGTGGTGATTTGTGTGTGCATGTAATGGTAAGAAGGACCATCTGAAAATTAGGCTTGAAGGGAAAATGGGAGAGCTGAAGATGTCCTACGGCACAGCTTTCAAATCTTTTTAAAATTGTGCATATTTCCATTAACAAAAAAATTGAAATGTGACTGTCAGAAAAGTCCAAGTGGGGTGTGAGATACAGCAGAGGAACTGAGGGTGGGATTATATATATAGATATGAAATATCTTCAGTTTGTGAGGAGAAAATCAAACTTTCAGCCACGTAGCAAAGGAGCTGCATTTATTGAACATTGCTTTCAAATCAACACTTCTGAAATACTAAACCCAATTATCAACAAAATTACTAACTGTCAGAATTTAATACTCATTACACAGAAAAACTAACGATATGGTAATTGTATATCATATCATTATGCATTTTTATATTCATTGATTATTAATTGAAGGCAAACCAATTATTTGCAAATTCTGGTGGAAAAAAAGTTAGAGGCTCAGAGTTAAATGTGAGACGGAGGAGCTAGAGAAGTGGTGGTCTAAGCACCTGCCCGACAAACAAAAGGACTGTGTTTGATCCCTGCTACAGCATGACACATGGCCCCAGACACAGAGTGCTGAGCTGGCTATCAAAATCAGGTGTGGTGGGACACACCTGCAGTCTCGAGACTGGGGAGGCTGAGATAGGAGTATCACCATGAGTCCAAGCTTCATAGCAAGACCCTGTACCAAATACATGAATACATAAATAAATAAATGATTAAATTTTAAATGTGGGACAGATTTTTTTTTGTAAAAGAAATGACGATATAAACACAGTGCAGTGGACCCTTCAAAAATAGTGTACTAATGGGAACAAACTTAGGAAACAGCAAATCAACCAAATAACTTTAAAAATGGTTACATAACCCAGTAACCAGCATGCTATAGGAATATTTGATGATTCTTCCTATAGCATACTGTCCAAGCAATATATTGGTCCAATTTTCATAAGTATATTCATTTTCCCTAAGTTACATTTAAATCTGATCTACACTGAATAGAGTAAATCTTTGTATATGTTATTTTGAATATGCAAGTACAACACTGAAGCTATTTTATGAATACCTCTAAACTTATGTCTGTGGAAAATTCTTGAAACCTATTAGATTGTTGCAAAATGGAATTAGAAAATATTGAAAACTAAGACATTGAGGACACAAATTGTCGCAATTACCGGAATGTCTGCAGAGCACCACAAACATCTGCGCTTGTTGAGGGGAAATTTGCATCTTCATAATAAGTATTACATGAAAAGCAGAGCCCTTTTCACAGGCTAGCTCAGCTATTGAAGCTATGCTTATCTTCTATCTGGAATACTGCCTAGTAAGAATGGGAAATTCTTCATTCATTTTACCAATTATATCTGCCATGTGCAGGCAACGTGGACCATTGGCCAACACTCAGAAAGCTTGGGGACTGGCTCTGCGGTAGCAAACAGTCCGCATTGTCTAGAGGTGCAGAAAGCCTCACCGGCTTTAATAATGCATGAGAACTGGCTTGCGTGTTTCTAAGCCCCTTGTGCTGGCTGAACTCACGCTGCCAGGAGCCATGAAGTCTCCCTCAGGCCGTCTTCATAAGGGGATGTCAGGAAACGAGGCACAGGAAATTTTACATTTGGTACAATGAATATCTGTGCAACCAAAAATGTTTGTTCAATAAATAATACTAGAATTTTAACCAAATGTTAAGTTTCACAAGAACATACTCTAACATGGGAAAAGGAGAAAATACAGCAAAAGTAACTGGTAGTTCTAAGCCTTTGAGACATTGTTACATATGGACATTATTTTGATATGCTGAGAAGACACCTTAAAAACAAAAGTAAGTTAGTTTTATTGTTGTTTTTTAAATTTTTGGAGGGGCTGGGCAGATGGCTCAGTGGAATAAGCACTTCCCTGGCTGAGTTCAAGGGCCTGAGTTCAATACCCGGTTATGCCAAAATAAAAAGGGGGGCCAGGGAGGTAGCTCAATGGAATAAGTGCTTCCCTGGCAAGCACAAGGGCCTGAGTTCAATCCCTGGTTCTGATAGATAGATATCTAGATAGATAGATAGATAGATAGATAGATAGATAGATAGATAGATAAATTTATTTTTATTTATTTAGTACAGGGTCTCCCTACACAGTTCAGACTCATAATGATCCTCTTATCTCTACCAGCTCTGGATTACAGGAGTGCTAACCATGTCCATCTGGGTGGCCAGCACGCCCTGCCCAGCACGGCTTGTGGTGCTGAGGATCGAATGTAGGGTCTTGCATTTTCTCAGGCTCTTAGACTGCTGAGCTATCTCCCCAGTCATATATATATATATATATATATATATATATATATATATATATATACTGGCTGTGGTGGCAAAGACTTATAATCCTAGCACTCAGTAGGCTGAGGCAGATGATCAGTGGGAGTTCAAGGCCAGCCTGGGCTATCTAGTAAACTCAAGGAAGCCTGAACTGCATAGTGAGACCCTGTCCTTAAAACAAAGCAAAACAAAACAAAACAAAAAAACCACAACAACAGAGACACTCTTGCCATGTAGTTCAGGCTGGCCAAGAACATGCAACAACCTTCCTGCTTCAACCTATTGATTACATATTTTCAAATGTGTTCACGTTGGTCTGTTTCTTTGATAAATATACTGATAAGGTAAATACTTGCTCATTTTTACTGGTGAGCATCATAAATATTTAGGGTCAAAATACGATAAATATTACATAAAAATCACTCTAGTTTCATAGACATTCATGCATACAGACATGTACACACACAGACATCAATAACCTAAAAGTGTTTCTAGTGATAGCAGTGTTTATATCCTTCATACCACTCTAACAGTGGGGTCCACTTGGAATGCTCTGAAAAATGATTACAAGCTTATGCTTGGAGTCCACTTCAAGAAGAAGGGACAGGGAGATAGGCCATTAGAACAAGTGCTTGCCTGGCAAGTGCAGGGTCCTGAGTTCAATCCCTGGTACCCCCCCAAAAAAGAAGAAAGTACAGTCAACAGAGTGTGTTGCAAGCTTTAGGAAACCAGAAACTATGTCTCCCTGTATCTTATTAAGTTTTTAAAAAAGAAAGAAAGACAAAGTGTTGACCAGAAAGTTTTCAACAGGTCCGTCATGGTCACTAATGTTTTTCTCACAGCTGTGGGGTACTTCTTTTTTATCTAAAATTTTTTAGAGTTACTTTGAGAATAGTGAGCTACAAGCCATATCATAAGATCAAAGGAATTCGCCCCACACCTCACCAAATGCTCCATGCATATCTGATTGGGAAATATTTATTTGTGTAACTGAGGCCACAGATAAGTTGCTCCGTCACGTGCTCTTCCTGTTCTCTGCACACAAGCAGAGCTATGAATTCCTTATCTAGCCTTAGGGAGACTATACAATATTTACATATATGGGTCTGGTTTATTTCACTTATGAGTATATCTTCAAGCGGCATCCACTTAAATATAAAGGCT
>NDGM011180475.1:0-11039 GCA_002564305.1 Octomys mimax | reverse complement strand
AAAAAAAAAAAAAAGAGCAGAAGTAACTGCTGTTCTACAGGCACTGTGTTGATGAGTGAGGCAGCTTGGTAGTTAAGTGCATTCAATGGATTTTCAACTTACGATATCTCCAGCGTACAATGGGTTCTTTGGGCATAACCTCATCATAGCTGAAAAGCATTTGTGTTTAGATAAGTTTGAGCCTTGGAGCCAGAGAATTTCTATGCCATCAGAGTTATTGCTTGTGACTGCAGTTCCCTTTCAGAATTTCTTTCCTTTACCACTCCTGCCCTAGCTTGTTGTTATGGTTTGTGTCTAGTTGTCCCCACAAAGCCTCATGCAGTCATGGGGTGGACTTCTAGAGTTTGTGATTAACTCATGATCCACTGGGATTATGGGTGTGAGTGCTACACCCAGACTGCGGCGGATAGCCTGAATTCAATTTAAGGGAGACAGACTTGCTATTTGTGGCCATTGCTGCCATGGCTCCTGCTATTTTGCCCTCTGCTCTTTGCTGCCACCATGAATGGTTGTTCTGTGCCATGTGCCACTCTGCCTTGGAGCCAGCTGAGTATGGCATGAAGCGTCTACTGACTGCAAGCAAAACAAACCTTTCCTTCCTTCATTTTGGGTGTCAGGTATTTGTCCCAGCAGTGACAGAAGGGTAACTGAGGCACTTATCCACCTCCTACTGCCTTCCAGGCATAGGTGAGCAGAGAAGCTGAAATGGAAATAAGGCTTTTCCCATGACGCTATGGCCTAACAGAACTGGTCTCCACATTACAGAGTAGTCAGTCATACAGAAAGACCAGCCAGGGACTGTAAGAATGAGACCAAGATTACACCCCCTGTGTCTGCTCACAGGATAGGAGCTGTCTTCAAGCAATAGCTATTCTCAAGCTCCAAGTCTCCTGACAGTCAGGAAGCCTTCAGAACTCAGAAGGTCAGTGTTACTGTCCAGGGCTGGGAATGTAGTGGCTGAATCTGTCCCCCATGGAGATAAGTCCAGGAGTAATTTCTCAGGTGAGTAGCTCTACCAGTCACTCAAGCAGAAGAGACATAGCTGCCCACCTTGAGCACAGAGTCCACTGGGAACAGAAACAATGCCAACCCTGATTACCAAGGGTTACTGCCAACCACAAAAAGAGCCCAAGAAACTGCTGCATTTAAGCAGCAGAATGTAAATTCTGGGTGCCAAACCCTGGCCCACATAGCTTCCTACCCTGATACATGTTCCAGAAATATCCTCATCTTGTGCTCTTGGGGCCTGTGGAGACTGAAGCTCTGCTCCACACGCCATGAAATTAGAGCAGATCCTCCCATATCCATTTTCCTTAGTCACTAAAGCAACTTTCTTGGTCATTAAGGTAAAAAGGGAGGAAAAAACAACCCTAGTCTTCATTATGCATCAGACAAGGGTGTCCTGGATATTTCCCTCCTTGTTTTTCAAAGAAGTCTCTAAATATTTCTTACTACTCAGAAAAGTAGCCTGTACTAAAGTCTAGTGAGGAGAGAGACACAGCGCTTCCCACACCGATGGCACTGTGCTGCTCAGGCAGCCCGTGGCCATGGCTGCTTCTTCCAGAGAAGAATACCTGTTCTCCTGAGCCATCTGGTAAAGGTCTGGGACAAATTTTACCTCTGCAGTATAAATTCCCACAGAGCAGAGACCATGGAGACCACTTCCAGGCCACAGTGGCTGGGGCCCCGCAGTCAGCACAGACAGTAAACTAAGAATGCCGTGCTGTCACGTTGTGGGAATTGAGGTCAAGCCTCGTTTCAACTGCAGATCAGTCTTGTAGCTGACAGATAGCTGACGGGTGTTAGGTCTGGGCTTCCAATTGCAAACTTTGAGTGTCTATGAGGAAGCACTTCCTCCCCAGCTCCAAGCCCAGTATTTTCTGCTCTGCTTCTAGGATGCTAGTGCTAGAACCTGTAAACCTGCATTCTGATTTGCCAGCTGCTCCCTAGAAGACTCTGCCAAGACAAGGGCACTGGAGGGAGACCTCCAGGTGGGAGCAGTAAGAGGTGATTTGCCCTGCTCTGTTTGCTGTTCCTGTGAGCAGGAGCACAGCAGCACTTCCTGCCCATCTTCCTTTCCTGGTGAGATGACTTCCTGTTCTTGTCAGTATCATCTCAGCATCACATCTTCCACACCGTATTGCCTGCAATGCCCAGAGAGCAGCTGGATCCAGGGTCTGGTTGTGACAACAGCTTCACTGACGCTCAGTGATGCATCCCATAGGACCTTCTTCTAGCTTATGGGACGAGTGCAGGTGTCTATATTGGCCCCTCCTCTGTAGGATCTGGTTTCAGCACAAAGGGAGCTTTTCCTCCATGATTCCAAGGCTCAGTGATCCCAACGTTTATCTCAGGTTCCCTTACTCTCAGAGGGGAAACTGCTTTTGGTAGTTCCTATCTTTGTGACATCTTTGAGTTCTTCTGATCTTTTTTTTTTTTTTCCAGAAATTATTTGAAATTCTGCCCATGGAAAGAGCTGGCATGATTTCTTCCCAGGACTGACATACGAAGCATTTCTGTCATCGAGTTGTTGATGCAAGGCCTGGAGTTAATACAAGGCAATGAGACTCTGGTCCCAGTTGGCTCTGTCACTCGGGTGAGTCACGGCCTCCTTCAGGCTGCTTTACCTTTCATAGAATCAACAGATTGTTTTACATCAGAGATAGTGAACACTGATCAGGACAGGGCACAGCCTGCAGAGGTGACAGGTGTGGCCTGGCACCTGCGGGTATGTTTTCATAGTACAATCTGACTTCCCTCTGGCAGGGAGCGTCCTCTCCTTTCACATCTGCACTCTGGCTCCTGAGTCCACAGTGTTCCCAAGGCTGTTTCTAGCTAGGTCACTCTCCATCGCCAGCCAGGTACAATGTGATCCTGCTCACCATCTGCAGTTTCCCAGGAGCTTGAAGAATGTCCCACTAGGTAGTACAAGCATTGGAACCTCTTCCCAGCCCCAGATAAGGAGAATCATGCAAGAAATGCTGCTGTCTCTGACCTGATGGCTCTGAACAACAGACTCCCAGGAGTTATGGGAAGCACCTTAAGACTGTGTCCCCTGCCTGGGCTGAGGGTGGGTGCTGCTCCCTCCTCATCTGCAGTGGTAGCTGCTTTATGTAAGTTTTGCTGAACCACATGGATACTCTGCTGCTGCACAGTGAGGCGTGGTTCAAAGATGCAGTAACAGATGTGGCCACTGGTGGAAGGATAATTGCAGTTTTCTGGAAAGCCAACAGGGCACCTGCCACCTCTGTGGATCCTTGAGACTGCTGGCTCAGAACGCCCTCACAGCCCATGTGTCCGGAGGTGAGTGACACTTCATCTGAAATCAAAACTAGCCCTTTTGGCACCCTGCCTCAGACTTTTTTGCTTTACACACCAGGCCTAAAGCTACCTACAGACTGTTTCTGAAGGTGCGATCCCCACCTCTACCATCACTCTTGCTTTGCACCCAGATATCCTTTCTGACACTGAGGATTTGGAGCAAGAGCAGCTGTGGGTGTTCCTAGCATCTAAGAGAAAGTGCGTGGGCTTAGCTGTTCATGAAACACAGGGGCCACCACAGGCCAACTTGCTCCTGCCTAACTGACATCTGTCCTGGCTACTGGGGCCTTTTGCTTTTGGGGGATGCTGTTCATAGCCCAACGGTGGTCTGTCCTCTCTCAGTGATACTATCATTGGTGGGGACCAGCAATGACTTTTCCTTCTTGTACCAAGAAGAAAAGTTAGTTCAATAAATGGCCTAGTGAATTAATGTGCGAACACAATAGTCCCTTTGAACAACAGCACTGGATGTATAGAACTGGTCCATTCTGAGATATCCTGGAGACCTGATGGGGAGTCCTGAGCTACATGACACTTCACTGAACCATGCTCTCCAAGTGGCTAAGAGGCTTTCATGTCTATTCCAGTAAAGCCTTTTCTCTAACCCAAAAATGGGTTGAGCAGACTGTTTCTGATGACCCCACATGCACATCATATGAGTTTATAGGTTATGCTGTATGAGCTAAAGACACAGACGCAGTCTTTTAGTTTAGGTTGGGGAGATGGCTGTGATGATGATATTGAGGTCCACAAGGTCTCAGGGCAGGTAGGTGATTTGGTACCAGGGGCACGTGGGCTTATGGTAGACATGATGCTCCCGAGGGACTGTGGATTACTAGGCTAAGTCATGTAGCTCCATGCCAGCTGTGACTGCACGGGGACACTTACTTTCTGCTCACAAAGCAAGGATTAGGTAGGAGCCAAACATAGGCCATTAAATGGCTGCAGTGACCACAGTACACACATGACACCTCCAAACTGGACATCACAGGGTCTGGAAGGCCAGGCTGCTCAATGGCAAGAGTTACTGAAACTTTGGAAGTCAACATAATCAAGGTCCACATACAGGAGCTGAACAGTGAATGTGCAGACAGCACGGGACAACATCTCAGCTCTCTTTCCATGCCTGCATCACATGGCTTCCCCTGCTTCCCTAGGGTCAAGCTTCTGAAACGGTAGTCAGTGGGAAAACATGGACACTGCCATAGAATTGTAACCACAACCTCTTTGGGGCCTCTATCTGCCTTTGCCTCCCACGTGACCTCCTCAGTTTTCTGCTGCCAATGGGCAATGTCTTCTCCATCAGGGATACTCCATCTTCTGGCCCAGCAGTTGGTGACCTTTCAGCCTCACCTCTGATGGCAGCTGCTAGGGGAGCTCCAGCCACCTAGGAAGATCTTCTCTAGTGTACATTCTCCTGGTTCCTTCAACTTTCCTCACAGACAATGGTCACAAGTTGTAATCATGTGACTGTGCAGTTACTGGCCAGGCTGAATGCACTGTGAGCTCCCAAGGAACAGCCTGTAGCATCGCATTTCTCACTGTGTGCCTGGTATTGGCCTTGTGACAGGACGTGGGAGACACACACACACACCTCCTGCACAGGGATCAAATGACTGGACAGTGGTTGCTGGGTATGGAGGACGGGCATTCAGTTCCTAAGAGCAAGGGCTAAGCAGAACACAGGTGGTTCACTGTGATTCTCTACCACACTCTCTCTTTGATGCTTTGACACCAGCATGGGAACAGCCACAACAATGGTCAGAGTCTGCTCTGACCCTTCTTCACCCCACAGCAGGAGGGGACAGGGAAGGTGGCTGTGGCATGAGTTCAGATAAGTAACTTCCAGTGGGGCAAGGGTCCTCCACAATTTATGAATTTTCTAAGGCCACCTACAAATACTTAGCTCACCTCCATAGGCTTGACCTTCTCTGTCTCCGGATCTTTCATTAACAGTGAGGTAGGGCACTTTATGGGCACCAGGCCTGTTCCCACCCGGGGCTGAGGCCATCTAGCTGGCACCAGAGTTCATTCACGGGAGCTATACACATGCTTGATACATCTAACATAGTGAACTCTGGATGAGGTACCCTAGGAGTATTCTGTACTCCAAAGCACTCAAGGAGAGCTTTGCTTTTGGACTGGGATACCAGTATCAGAAGGTACCAAAAATGCTTTGAAAATCAAAATGTGACCTTCCCCACTCACTTAGAAATGCTAACCAGCCAAGATTTTAATTACTTTGCAACAGAAGCCTTGCACCTTCTGTGGATTCACTCTTATTGTATTCATTGAAGCTGTATAAGGCACGCCAAATCATTTGGGACAGTAGGCCACCCTCTGCTTCTCCACAGGGTTGAGCTTCTGTTTTTAGAAGAGCTTATAAGAGTTTAGACATCAACCAAAGTGCAAATTAAAAAAACAACAACAAAGACACTTACTTAATCACCACAAACTGGTATTCTTGTTCACTGGGCCTCTTCTCTCTGAGGGTTCTGGGAACTCTGAGAGCAGCTGCAGCCTGCTCCTCTCTGCTGCTCTCCTCTTCCCTCCCCACCTCCCCACAGCAAGGCTCAGGGAGGACAGTCTCAGGAACAGCAGACCTCAGGCTGCTCTCAGGTGAGCCTCTCCCAGGCCCAACAGAAAGTGCTACTGGAAAAACATAAACACTGCATAACTATTAACTGTACATAAGGATTCCTGGCAATTTGAGGGAAACAATTTGCTTTCAAGTGGTTGGGGTCTCACATATGTATTTTTCCAGATTTAAAATCCAGAGAAACGACACTCTCTTTACTTTAATGTTACCAAAGCATTTCAGAAGTGGACTGCAGGAGGAGTTCTGTATTCTCCTTTATACATTCCCCATTCTGAACCTGGTTCATGGCTCTCCATCCATGCTTGGAGAGAGCCACCACATCTTTCTGCAAGCACCCACTTGGCACTTGGAAGGGGGAAGGAGCTGGTTTCCAATAGCAGAGAAGATACAAAGCCAAGCTGATGAACCTCAAATTTCTACCAAGTGTCTGGAAAGGTAATTCTTAAAAGAAACGCTTCATCATTCCATTCACAAATAGGTACAAAATAAGCATAGTCAAAGAACATGTATTTTGCATTTAGCTACTTTGCAGGAGACAGAGAAGAGAGCAGAGACTTTGGCGGACACAGGGGACAGCCTCTCAGGAGCTGTACCAAAGCTCACAGCAGAGTCCCAAGCTGAAGTACAGGACAGGGCTTCCTGCAGGCGAGCATGATGAACTCACAGCCCTGAACCCCAGTTCAGCCAACTGCCTGTCTGCCCCACTATTCTAAAGTTTAGCACAGTCCTGCTGGGCTGCGAGTAGTCACCTTGGAGGTGACAACCTGGCCACTACCAACATAACCCCTCTGACTCCCATGCAGCACTCTAGCAGTGATATCAAGTAGGATGTGCTGAAGATTTATAATGGCCAGTAGTTTTTCAACATGGAAATAATTCCATTAGTATAAAATCCAAACTGATTTCCACAGAATGATACTGCACCTAATGAGTCATCATCACAGACAGCCTAAACAGAGAAAAGAAAAATGGACAATAGCCAAGGCATCTTCTTACGTGTGGAAGGCACCTGTTGTTGAAGGAAGGTGCACCTGCCTATACCTCTAGGCAATGTTTTAAACATCTGTAAAGGAGACTGCATTTGAAAATCTAATAGTACTGCTTGAAGCCTGCATACCTGGGTACCATGGTGCATGGCAGGCTTAAACTCCTACATGCATTTCTTTGAGGGGATGAGGCTTGTCTCCTCACAGACTCAGAACATGAGTTGTAAGGAGCTCCAATGACAATGGAATGCTGTTTTCTATCTCACACAGCTCATGGAGGGAACAGTCACCCAGAACGCCAAAGAGTGCCCCCGATCTCTGTGGCTGGGAACTGCAGCTGTACAGTGGCCCTGTGGGGAGGACCTCCCCCTCTGGTGTGTGTGGCAGCCTGACCCGGGCAAGCTTCCACTTGCTTCTACTACACTGGGTGCCTATGCCCTCAGGAGCTCAGTGGGTAGGCCAGAGAGGGGCAGTATTGTGTTGAACTTGCTCTCATTTGTATAAAAACAAAAATTTGCATAAAATGTGAATTGAAGGGCTGGCCAGATAGCTCGGCAGATTAAAGTGCCTGCTTAGGTAGAGGCAGGAACCGGGGTTTGATCCCCGGCTTGCTGAGCCAGTGAAGTGCGCCTGTAATCCCAGCATTTGAGAGGCTGAAAACAGAAGAATCACTATGAGTCCGATCTGTGTAGTGAGACCCTGTACTAAATACACTTTTTAAAAATGTGGACTGAATAGAGTTGGGACCAGGCATTCTATTCGTGTATCTTCAAAACACTGGCACATCATGGACATGAGGCGCCTAGATGCCAGTCTTTTGGCAGTGACAATGGCTTGCTACTCTCTGTCATCTGCTTAATCACAGGAATGCATCTGAATTCAGTTCAGAAATAGTGAGATCTCATTGGGAACAGGACCAAAGGTTACCTAATTACTTGTGATTTAAAATAACATTGGTACACTATGTACTTAGTGAATAAGCAAGATATAGAAAAGAATGCTAAAACTATTTAAAAGAATTGTTTAAGTTCCTTACATTTTTGTACAGCTGACTACAGAAGTCTAAATCGATGGCTCATGCACGAGTCAGCTTTCCTGTTGCTGAGACAAAACACAAGACACTCACACTGAGAGCAGAGGTTTAATTTGGCTTGTGGTTTCAGGGAATTCAGTCCAGGGCCAGCTTCCAGGGAGGAGCACCATGGTGGAAGTGCATGATGTGGTACAGCCCCTCATTCCACAGTGGCCGGGAAACAGGGCACAGGGGAGACAGCCAGGGAGGAAGGGGCTGGGTCAGATGGAGCAGCCAGTCAAGTGCCGACGGGCCACCCAGCGATTCTCAGAAGTGTGCTTTCCTCTCCAATGTGTCTTTCAAGCCGACCAAGCTGACAATCAAGGGTAGCCATCAGAGTTTGCCAATATGAATCACCTGAGGTGCTCAGCTTGCTCCTACTTTGGTATCTGAGTAATAACATAGTCGCCAACTTGTTTTACTCTTTTAAGTTACTCCAAAACACAGAAGTTTAGTGTTGTCATCCTCACTCAGCCACCCATCTTATTCCAGAAAGGAATTTCACTATTTGCTTGGACGTGACTTACCATCTGCTTTTCAGCTTTCCTTGACATGTGATTAGCCTCAGCTACCTGTAAAGCTGGACCAGAAGTATTGCTTCACAGGTGCATGAGAGGAGCATCGCAGTCCTACTACGGAGTTCATTCCTTCTGTTGCTTGGGCCAGCGTAGACCTATGGGTCAACCAGCACCATGGCTTCATTTTGGGTGGGGAGACCGATATCTATGGAGGCAAAACGACTCATTTATGTCACAGTCCACTGTAAGCAGAGCCAGCTAGTCCTTGAGCTTCAAACTTAACTGTAATCGCTTGAGGTGAGGATTGGAATACAAGGATCTTTAGATGACAACGCTTCTTATAGGCACACGTCCAATTGTTCTTGTCCAGTATTTTGGAGAATGTTGTCATGAGTCATGTCTAGTACATATCCCAAGGGGCAGGGACAGATTATTGGGCCAGCAAAAAAAAATTTACTTGGTAAGGGGCAGTCTTTAGTGCTTGGACTCCTTTTAAATAAATAATTTATAATTAACTATTCTCCTGGTTTCTGTCCCCCAATCTGTAGTTTTACATTCTTGCTAGCAATTATTCCTCCACCCTTGGTCTGTAACCATGACTGCAGACAGAAGCAAATCCTTTTGCAGCAATGAAAATAAGTCCTCATTTTTTTCATACTAAACTATAATATTTAATTAGTGCCGTAATAATTTCCTCCTTATGGGGATAATTATATCTTTAAACGTATTTCCGAGGTGGGCCGGCTCTGTTGCACAGGTATGTTTTGAAAGACTGAGCCAAGACTGTTAACCATTCATTTGTGACTTCACTCATTATTGTAACTGCATCTTCTACGACACAAATGCTAAATTATACATGATGCATCTTTCCAAGCACAGAAGATCAATTTTTAAACAGAATAGTAGGAGCAGATCAGGTTACAAACTTAAAATGAGCTACAGGGTAGATTCTAGCACTTCATTTAATATTGATAGCAGCTCAATTTAAATTTCAAAAAAGCAAATATGTTTAATAAATTTAGTGTGAATGATTATAGTTACATACAACCGCCATATAAGTGTGTACACATATAAATCTATATAGAATAAATCTGTATAATGTATATAGAATCATATACATTTCAATATATATCATGTCTTTTTTACATTTTTCTCTTTAGTAAAACAAAGCAGCTTGACTATACATAGATGTGTGACAGTACATTAAGTCCTGAGTAATTTAAGGGATTATCAATAATCAACTGCAAATTCTACTTTTTTAGCTGAAGATGTAATAGATTCTGTAATAAAAATGTGAACAAAATAATGTTTAAAAATATGCATCCAGCTTTGCACTTGTTTTGTGCATAGCAGAAGCAGCTCAAGGTCGCACAGCGGCCACTGAGGTTTGGGAACACGTCCTCCCACACTCAAGGCTATACGATGTCCTATGTGCAGCAATGTCACCTATATCCAGTTTGTCAGGCATGGAAGACTCTAGTCATGATTGGACCAACAATCTCCTTTGCAGAATATGAAATTCTGTGTAAACATCAGTGTTTCAGTATTATACAAAAGTTATGATCTAAATGAGAAGAAAAAAGAGAAATCATAATGAAATAATTTAAAATGCTTTTCTTGGGAATATAACCAGCCATATGGAAGAGATATAAAAAAGAAAAGTCTATTTTGGTGAAGGAGGAAACCAAATGAAAGTCACTTAGGGGTGGTCTGGGGGGCCCCCACTCTGTGGGTCCAGGTTGGCTTGGGATGGGGCTGGAGGCCGGCAGGAGGGACTCACTGCATGACAGGAGGAAGCACGCAGGAGGGCCCTGCTCATCCACAGTGGGGAGCAGCCTGCCATCGGGCACCACCAGACTCAGGCACTAGGAAGAACGATGCGAGGTGTCCTGGCTGGCCGCTCCTGCCTTGGACCTGCTTTCATGTGAAGGCATGCGTCAATGGCTTGTGCCCCAGCTCTATCCCGTCCCATAGCTGCTGTAGTCAAAAACTCCTTTCTTGAAGAACGGTGAAAATTCACAGATGGTGTGTTTCGAGAGGGTCTGCCCCACTTTGCTGATGTGCAGGGGAGATGTCGCCGACTGCAGCATCACACTGAAAAAGTCCCTGAGGTATTTCTGAGGAGACAAGAGCGAGGCACACAGTCAAGGAGTATTTCTGGGTAGAGCTGAGAAGTGCATAGCAACAACCACTGCCCACCTGGATGGATGTACTTATTTCATCCTTCATAAACAAGACAAGGAGGTGACACTAGAGGAAGCCCGGCTCCACAAGCAGGTCCTTGAGCACCTTGGCAGCATCAGGCTAGTGGCGAGCACAGGGCCCTCTACCCATCCCTGAAGCAGAACTTCTTTGGTGCAGGGCCCTGGTCCACAGCAAGGCCACCTCATGTCTACCACAGGAGACAATTCTTTTTTGCAGCCACAGTGTCACTAGGACCAGTCTGAAGAAGTCCTTTCTCCCCTCCTCAAATTAAGAATGACAGTTTTAAAAAAAGCTAGGCTCAGCAGCTTAAGTGCCTGCCTGGCAAGCAAAAGGTCCTG